>WURT03467655.1:0-22188 GCA_009936505.3 Holothuria glaberrima | reverse complement strand
TTTTTTTTTATTTCATTTCCTAAAATGAAACAATGGTCCAAAGAAAACAAAGATTTACATTACAGATTTGCCCTAATGTGGCTCTGATAGGACAATACAGACTTGTTCCAAGTCATCTTATGGTGGCACCATGTAATTGCAATAAATAGCCATATATATAGAACGGAACAAGTTACAATAAAGCTGTTTGCTGCTACTTATTTATAATTTGTTGCTTTATCATGTGTACCTATTTAGAAAGCAATATTTCTTTTTCCTTTAAGTAAATCTGCCAAATTTGAATGAGGAAACAGAAAGTTTTTCAGCCAAATGTACCACCATTTTCCACTTAGGCATAATGAAACACTGAAAAATTTTTCAAAGGGGAGGGGGACATTTCCTCTTGATCACTTCTGATTGATAGTAGGCCGGCAAGGCTTGGTCTTTTTTCGGGAGTATTTAATAAACAGTTGGCGTATAGAACTGACAATAGTTTCCACCGTACAGTAGATAATTTGTTGGCACAAGCTCAAGTGAAGTGTTATAAAGTATAATGTGCATGATATTCACTGTGGTGCGGGATGTTGGGACCTACGCTATGCTTAGCTAGCTGTTCCAGATTCATATCAAAACGCTGGCCCGTAACAAGTAGTTCCGGTGGTTAACACTTGTGCTTGTCTCGTACACTGATAAACCTTGTTTATCACCTATAAACTTAGATTTCCTGTCAAGTAACATGGAGTTTTGACCAATAAACCTGGTTTATTGGCAATAATCCAAGTTTATCGTCTGAAAATCCAAGTTCATCAGCGAAAAACTAAGTTTTTTAACCGGATATCCAAGTTTATAGCCGATTAACGATGTTTATTGGCAATAAACTTGGATTATCGAACGATAAACTTGAATTATCGACCGATAAACTTGGATTTATGTCAACCGATAAACTTGGATTATCTGATAACAGGTTTTTCAATTGAAAATCCAAGTTTAACGGTGATAATCCAACTTTATCACCGATAAACCATGTTTATCGGTCGATAAACTTGGATTATCACTGATTAACTGTGTTTATCGGTTGAAAAACATGGATTTCGATGATAAACAAGGTTTTTCGAGCAATAAGCATGTTTTACCAACGACAATCTAAGTTTATCGGTGATAAATCATGTTTATTGGTCGATAAACCATGTTTATCGACCAAAAAACATGGTTTATCGGCAATAATCCTGAATTTTCGGCCGAAAGACATGGATTTTCATTGGAAAATCTAAGTTATTTGCTCGACAAACCATGTTTATCGGTCAATAAACATGGTTTTTCGATCGATGAACTAGGTTTTTCGGTCAATAATCCATGTTTTTCGAATTATTGACCATTTCGCTTGCCATAAAAGGTACAGTATTTGAATGTTGCAACAATGAAGTATTCATTAAATTGTGTACACAATGCAATCTTTATGCAACCAAAGATTAATGGCAACCAAAGATTAATGACAACCAATGTACAGTACTAAGGGTAGTGTTACTACCATTCAGTACTATATATACTGTACAGTACGGTACCACCAGAGTTTATACCTTTAGGATGAGACTGAGGTACTGCAAAAAGTTGAGTATTTCATTCCAAGTTCTAGAAATAAACCCTTTTTTAGGGTGCACAGCAAAACACAAATTGCAATCAGCAGTACAGTCACAGTACTGTTTGTGATCATGGCCATGGGAAAAGCAAGCTCAGTGTCAAAGAGTGTTCTTTTAACTGAGGATGTTTAAGTACAGTGTGGTCTTTCTCACCATGGGTATAGTAGCTTCTGTTCAAATTCACAGACGACTGTAGTGTGATCATGATGCCATGCAGGTTTGTTTGCTCAGTTTCCTCACACTAGAGGTACAGTAACATGAATATAGCCTACTTGTGCTGCTGTGCTTTGTATTAAAAATTCAAGGTTCCAGAGGAGCAGCAGTCACCATGGAAAGACTGGTATTTGCTCCAGGTACATCTTCCCCCTCCACTCCTTGAATTTTTGTGAAGCAGTGAGTGTGAGAGTCTGAGCATGGTTTGAGCATATGAGTGTGTGATTATATTTGCACTCACAAGCATGTCCTTAGCAGGTACTGGTCCTTAGCAGGTACTGAGACAGCCGGCTCGAGCTCCACTCTCGCATGTCTTTCCTAGCTCATGTGCAGCTCGAAACTGGAGTAGCTACCTGAAAATTCGGCCACTGCAATGAGAAGTCACACGCGGCTGCACGAGCCTGTCTTGCAGTGCAGCCCGCCCTCAAGCACGTAACTCAGCCCACCTACTTCGCAGGCAGCTCCCAGTACCCAGCAAGGAATTGAATGTGGGTTTGTGTGCACCTAGGCTGTGTCTGGGTTGCAGCATGTATGTGTGCACTCACGAACACGTCCTAAGCAGGTGCCGAGACAGCCAGCTTGAGCTCTGCTCTCACTTGCAAAAAATGGTTCTTTGCCTTCAATTGCCTATCAGAATGTTAGAAAAGTAATTACACGACATATGTTAGATCTGATAAGAAAATAAAATAGCGCCATTTGATTGCTTAGCCAAAATTTTGCCAAAGAGTCTATCATCAAGCCTTCCTACATCATTTCTGATCAATTTCAAGGTTGGTTGAGAGGAACCTGTGCCTGATCATGGAAATATGCATGGGTGTTCTGTTGATGTCATACATTAAGGTCAAAACTCAAGAGGTCAAGTTTCAAGAGAGCTGAAACTAGTTTTTACCCAATGTTTGCTTATCAGTATGTTGCAGTAGGAAAGATCATAAAACCACATGGTACCTAAAAATTTCAAGATTCAAAATTCAAGATAAAAGTTTAAATGATCAAAAAGTGGCACTCTGTCATTATTTATTTATACTACGGTATGTTGGGAAATTTCTTTAACCCCAATGTGTGTAGAAAATAGGGGCAGATGTACTGAAACATGCAACACCATGGATTTACTTTCTTGTTAGTTTTTGTAGAGCTATAATATAGGCCTACATGTTTACTCTTCTGCAAAATGCAAATCCATTTTATACATATTGTGATTTTGCTTCTTTTACTTTTTAAAATTATAAAAATCTGTTTGCTTTGTAAAACAAATTGCTATTTTAAAAGTGGGTTTTACCATTTTTCAATTGTCTGTGTCTGAAAAGTATTTAATAACTACAGGCTGTATTACAAACTGATATCAGCATTCACCATCATTGCTGTAACATGTACATAAATCTGTGATATTGAATACAGTACTAGTATTAAAGTTTGATAGAAACAACTTTAAAAAATTATGAGTAAAAAGTTAACTATAAATGCTCTTGTGATCAACTCAATTACTTGAGGTTTGACTATTTTCCATGTCATTTTTCCTCATATTACAACTTTTGTGCTTAACTCCCTATAATAATAATTTTTCTTTTTCTTTACTACAATAAAGTCACAACCCCTGTAAAGTAATGTGTCACAACAAAGAAAACTATTTTATATTTCAGACTATAAAAATCATTGTAACTATTGCAAGCATTGTCAACACAACACCAAAATGAAGAAACTTCAGTTTGTAAGATGCTGTACCTTTAACTTCACACAGCTTTACTATAGATCTATCATTCATTCCTAACATGCTGCTTTTATTCCTTCTACTGTAGCTGATCTCTCCTCCACCGTCTCTCTCTGCATTAACCCACACAGCACACATTTGAGTTCTTCTCTTCCACTAGAAGCTTCTGTACGTCAGTTCGTGAATGACTGAATATACTGTACTGTAATAGGATTTCAAGCTTCCTTTGCTTTGAACATCAACTCTTAGAACTTTGTAATCCCATTATACATTTCACAGCTATTGCCATCTCCTCACAAACACATGCAGAATAGTAACTTCGTAATATCCTCCTGCCTGTTTGGCTGCCGTATAAAAATTACAACTTTACAATTTTCATCTCAGAAAAGGGCAAAACAGTTAAAATAGTCATTACAAAGGATGAAAGACCATCATGCTTTTTCATTAACCAGAAAGCCCAAAGGCTTTAGTGATTCCTTGCCATAGAAAATATTGGGATTTTTTGAGGAATTCTTGGGAAATTTTGCTTTTCAACCTCTAAAGACCCCAGGTGACCTTTGACCTCCCCAAAGCAAAAAGGTTCCTTCTCTGACCATAAAGCATCCACGTACCACAAATGAAATCTATCAAGGCTTTCTACATTAAGAAATCATGTTTAAAAAGGTTATAATCTCACACTTTAACCCCAGGTGACCCCAGATGACCTTTAACCTCCAGAAAAAATAGGATTTATCTTCTCACCATAACGCATCCACATACTAAATATGATATCTATCCAAGCTTCCTGCCTTGAGATATCGTGTTTACAAAGTGTTCTGCTTTTGACCTCTAGTGACCTCAAATGACCTTTGACCTCACCAAAACCAATAAGGTTCTCCATCTCAACATAAAAAAACTACCAAACATGAAAATTGTCAGTCATTGCTACCTCGAGATAAACGTGTTTACAAGCCATTTACAAGGTTTTCACAGTTTAACCTCTGGTGACCTCAAATGACCTTTGACCTCCACCAAAAACAATAGCGTCCTTCTTCTTAACATGACATATATACAGTACACCAAATATGAGAAGTGTCGGTCATTCCTATCTCCAGAAATCATGTTTACAAGGTTTTCGGCTTTTGACCTCAAATGACCTTTGACCTCCCCCGAATACGATAGGGTTCTTTCTCTCAACATGACAAATCTGTATACCAAATATGAAGTGTCGGTCATTCCTATCTCAAAATATCATGTTTACAAGCCATTTACAAGCTTCACAGTTAAACCTCTGGTGACCTCAAATAACCTTGGACCTCCACCAAAAACAACAGGGATCTTCTTAACATGACCAACTGCATGGCCAAGTGGTTATCCAACTTGCAGCCGGAAGGTCTAGGGTTTGAATCCTGGCTGGGTCATACCGAAGACTTCAAAAATGGAACCTACTGCTTTTGTGCTTAGTGCTCAGCATAAGCAGTGGAGTAGGGAAAACAAGCCAGTGAGCCACAACTGGAAGGCCATGGCTGGCTCGACTTAAACCAATTGGTTAGAAACTGGGCCGTAAAACCTCATCTAACTTACTAACCTAAAGCATTACAAATCTATCCACCAAATATGAAAAGTTTCGGTCATTCCTATCTCGAGATATTGATCACAAGGTTTTCGGCTTTTGACCTCAGGTGACCCCAAATGACCTTTGACCTCTACCAATAACAATAGGGTTCTTCCTCTCAACATGACAAATCTATATACCAAATATGAGAAGTGTCGGTCATTGCAATCTTGAGATCGTGTTTACAAGCAATAGGGTTCTTCTTAACATGACAAATCTATATACCAAATATGAAAAGTGTCTGTCATTCCTATCTTGAGATATCGTGTTTACAAGGTTTTCGGTTTTTGACCTGTGATGACCTCAAATGGCCTTTGACCTCTACCAAAAACAATAGGGTTCTTCCTCTTAACATGACAAATCTATATACCAAATATGAAGTGTCGGTCATTGCTATCTTGAGATATCATGTTTACAAGATTAGCCGTCACACAAACACATACACACACACAACATAACCATCGCATAGATTCCTTCGGCCTTCAGCGAGGAATCAAAAACGACTAAACAATATGTGTTATCTTGAAGTTCATAACATGTGAATGTCAGGCTACTAATGATGTACCATGTGCAGTTTGCTCACTCATCTCTGTTAACATGTAAACAACTTAATAACTTACTGACTTATTGTATAGACTAGTGTATAAAGAATATCAGTACAGTTTGCTGGCTGCATGGTATTGGAAAGCGGGAGGTACCTAAAAAAATGTTTTGGACTTTTGCGGTATGGTGACATACAGCAATTAATTAAAGCATGGTTCTCAAAATCTTATTGACTTACAATGAATGTATTAATTTATGAAGGTGTAAAAATTGTCTCAGAATAGATACTTTGGGAACAAAATACAAATACCCAAAATTTCATCTTCCAAACAAATGTGAAATTAAATTTTGTGATAACCCTAAATGTGCAATGGAATAGGAAATAGCCCTGCCAGCCTTATAGACCTTATGCATTGAAGTCATGTGACATAATTTAAATTTGAAGGCAAAATGATGAAGCACACATCTGCACAGCCAATGTTAATTTCACATGTGCTCATCATAGACATACACCTCTATCCCACTGGTCCACAAATCGGCAGTCTGTTAAGTTGCAATAGTACACGCCTGCCTCCATTGGAGGGCGCACTTTCAGTTATGTGACGTCATATGCATAAGGTCTATAGTGGCTATGATCCGAACGAGCTGCTTTCAAGTTGAGCACAGCATGTGTATTGTGACCATTTTGTATTTTAACCAGTTAACATGTTCCCTTTTTTTGTTTTGACTTTGATGCCCTGCATGCTCTGCAAACTTTTTTTTTGGGGGGGGGGGGACTTGCCCAACCCCCCCCCCCTTGTGCCCCTAAGGTTAGCTGCCAATTACCTACATGCATATTTTGACTGGTGTAGTAGTAGGGTGATTTTTACTAGTTGTTTACACCAGCCAACTACAGTACAGTATGCAATAGAGAGTACAATCTAGAAGAGGAGCAGCGTACTCATTTCGCTATAGCCTTGATGACAATATAATAATCATTATTCCTTAAGAATATTAGAGGTACCATACTGTTCATCCCTAGTTGTACTGCTGTAAATCGGCCATGGTTGACTGCATTTGTAACCTGGGTCGCATGCCTGATTCGAAATGATGACTGTTATTTAATAGTCGACAGGTAAAAGTAAAAATAGAAAAAAAAAAAAAAAAACATACCTTTGTTTGGTTTTCATTTGGATCCAGAATATAGAGTCCATTTAAAGTTCTATCGCAGCTTTCTGAATTATTGTTTGTATTTAGAATGTTTCCATTTGAGCTTGATGTTGTAACAAACTTCAACATATTGCACAATTCTTTGTTCCAAATAATGAAGGGAATACAATTATTTTTTCAAAATGACCTTTCTCCAGGTTTTATCAGCAAAAGGTATCATGAACGAAATTACTAAGACTTCACGTCCTGGGTTCAATACAAACAGGATCCAACGTTCCTTTGTAAAAAAACGTACTATGCACTCCAACTGAAACTTACCCTGTACACGATTGTTTCACTTTAACTGACTATTCTTACAAATAATTTCTTTTATTACCATGCAGAGAGGAAGCATCGTGTGGAAACGGAAGAGAGCCATGTGATCTATGTCGTACACTTTATTATTTGAAACAACTAGGATAGGAAAATGAAAGCAACTCATTCATATAACCTTCTTCCCACTTGAACTAAAATAGCATACAATACGTCATCAACTTATAGCTTATTTGGTTTTTCAGTTTATAGTTACAGAGTGGGAAATCCCACCAGAACTGTTCAAAGTTCCTGTGATGCTGTATCTTGTACGTTACTTTTTTTCTTCTATCAAAAAAGAGTCAAATGCAAATAGGTTTTAATCTTCCTTTGCATTTAAAATAATGCACCAATGAGTAGTCTTCATGAATTCTATCTTTGTTTTGGCAGCACCAGTTATAAAGTGGCCTGCATTAACACATCTGTCCTCATTTGATTAAAAATGCTGTTTTAAATATTCCTTCAAAAATAGAACACCATGTACAAAAATACCACAATCATAACACAGTATTCCTGTAAAAAGAACACTATATGCAGCCCAACATATCAGTCAAAGCTTGATATAGGAACAAAAGTTTAAAATACATAACTTCCAAAACAGTCTAACAGAATTTCAAACTCCAGTTTCCCACAGTATATAAAACAACTGTGCTCATTCTGTAATCCCTGGCCAGCAACTGGTTTAATCCATACTTTCCAAAGATACCACAACTCAAAGCACTACTGCACTATCTCCACACACATTTCCTGCTGTGGGATATACTTTAGTACACTAGTCTGTAGGATTTAATCCCCTTTCAAGTCATGGTGCACAACACAAATGTCTATTTCTTGGAATCAAAGACACAGGACAACAAATTCCTCAGCTAAGTTTGCAATTAACAGACAAGTTACTGAAGTTTGCAATTAACAGACAAGTTACTGATCCACTCCTGTAGGGAAATAAATATTTCCCACAATCTTAGTTAAACACAGAAAGTGTTTATGAACTTGGTGTGCAGGCAGTTAACTTGTGAAGAACACCTTTAAATCCAACAACCTGTTCCTGTGACTGCTTCCTGTAGAATTACGTACTGCACACTATTGTAATCTGTGTACAGAGGTTACAAAGAAGCACAGCACAGTCTACAAAGCAAGTGGTAGTAAAAGATCAAACAAACACTTCTATTGTGCTAGGGGCACTGAGGCAGAGAAAGGACTATGCAGGGGTAAACCATTTAGTGTCAGGGTGGAAAAAACTCATGTGAGAAGTTTCATCACTGATATTAATGGCTGCTACTGCTAGTCCATTTTTGATTGTAGCAACACTGCAATGTTATCTTAATATTCCTCCATTTTCTGGTGAACACAAATAGAACAATTAATTTTCAGCTTCCATTAAATTATTGAACAAGGTGTTGTCACAGCTGGGTATATATTGTTAAATACATTAGTACAAACTGTCAAAGTTGTAACTACTAAGTGCAACTGTTACAACCTGCTAAATATCACACCTGAGGATTGGTATATTCATGCTGACATGAGCACGCAAAGTTATACAAAAGTTAAACAAGCAGAGGTACTAGAGGCAGGGATGCTGCATGTTGAACTGAAACAGGAGGTCAACAGTTCACTGAAAGTAGAAAATATAAACTCATCCTTCATGTGGTACCTGAGATACCTATCAACCCCTTGCTTACAGTGGAATATCCCAATAACTAATTTTTGTAAAAACATTGATAGGACCAGAAACTGCAAACCCTGCAAGGAAAATGGGTTAAAAACTAAAAAGTTAAATCAATTTAAGTGTCACCAGAGTTCAGACATTGGCAGCTTGGTAAAAAGTATGATGAAAGTACCACCCACCATGGAAGTATTTCCCTGACACTGAGACTAAAAATGTGAAAGTAACTCCTCTGAAAAGAGTGCAGTTTGTGGTTTACTGGCCGATGGTCATTAGCTATAGTGATGCTCAGTTTTCTAGCTGAAGCGGCTGGTGTACTTCCTGATAAATCGTGGTACCTCCCTGCTCGCAATATCACAGAGCTGTCTGAGGTATAGCAACTCCTTTTAATAGTAAATTTCAAATGTCTGCCTGCAGGGTCCAGATATGCCCTGTGAGACTTTTAAGCTGGCTGGTTTTGCCTTAAACACATGCTTTCTGTGCTGTAATACCATCTGCCCACTTGTTAATATACAAGGGTAGTACCAAGCAGGGAAAAGAGGCCAATTAATGATCCCCCATTTGGGATGACTGATATACATTAATTTGGAATTTCGGGCAGATTTTTCATCAGGGGATCGAAATGATATAAATCTATCACTGTTAGGTAAAACAGCTGTTTTAGTTACATGAACACATAGACCATTCAATTTTTTTTCAATTACTGAAACTCCCAAAATTTTTGTACGAGGAGCACAGTGAAAAGTTGGCGGCATCAGTCACCCTGGAAAGTTTCTTCACCAATGCCACTGCTCTGCCATGTGCTGCTTGCCCCCTCTCCATTTCCTGCCCCTCTCATCCCCCTCCCCCTCTTTTTGGGCAAGTTCAAATGCCACACATGCTGTGCAAACCCCGATGCTCCTCCAACAGTGTGTAAATCCCGTGGAAGTCTATGAGAACATGGGATTTGCCTGCCCATTCAACAAAACCACAATTTCCTGTGTAAACAAACCCTCTCACTGAGGTACTGTATGAAGTGGACTGAAAAGTCATTAGAGCAGAAAAGTAAACACAGATCAACTCAGAGGTGCTAACTCAGAGACCATCAGTGGTTTGCACCTCATGACTGTTGATACAACTTTGTCCCTAATCTACTGAAGAGGACTGGACAAAATACAATTGCCAAAAGCTCAATAAATGAATGTATTACTGTATGTTCATCACCAGTGGCATCACTAAGGGGGGGGGCAGGGAGCCTCCTGGGAAACCTTGTGCCCTTCCCAACTGAGATTTGGGATTTTCAAAAAAGTATAGATCTTCTGTAGTCAGAGTATTCGACTACTATAATTTGATTCTTCATAGGACAAGAAAAGGCAGCAATCTGTATTTTCTTCGAATGACAAAATTGCCACATCTCATGAAACACACAGTGATCATTGGTCCTGGTAATCCATAACCCTTACCGCCACAGCAGGTGTGAATATATGCCTTGATAAAGTGTAGGCCTAATGAGCGCAGAGGTAACAAGTCTGCCTCGCTGACTAGATATTAACTCATTGATCAAAACAATGAATGGTGTTGTTTCGTATGTGCTGTGGAATGCCTGCCGCTTGCGTTGCAAATTGTGGGGCAACCTTAGTGCCAGCAATTTTTTAATGTGACTGTTCTGTATTTTCTTCTTCCAGAAAAAACCATTCCAATAAATTTTGAAAGAGAAATATATCAAACAAAATTCTATGCTCACTTTAGTCCCATATGACTCCAATCACTCAGTTCTTGGAATCATGAGAATTCCATGTTAATCGAAAATTCCCCAATTGAAGGAATATTTGATTTAGCAATACACATGCACGTTTTGCTCTTTCATGAAAATTTCTCAATCCGTGCGGACACCTTTTTTTAGTTCCTAAATATTCTTACATTTTTTAACACAAATTTTACTTCAAAAGGTAGTGCATGTGGCACCAGATTGCATGTAAGGACACCCAATTTTTCAAAAATTTTCAAAGACCCCTCCCCAGACTGATGACAATTACACAAGAGAGAAATCATGGGTACACCACTGATTGGAGCATGATCTTGACAGTGTGCAGGTTCATATTTCTTACAAAATTATGCATCCACCACTGTCTAGTCCTGCCCCCCATCAAACTGTTGTGCCCCCCAGAATTAAAAGTCTGGTGACGCCACTGTTCATTATACATAGTCCTAACAGATCCCCCTTAAAGTGATACTATCTGATCAAGAATAGGGAAATACATAAGGTCTAATGTTTTTCTTTATTTGTCGATACACTAACTATGCTAAAAATGGATAAAGCTGTTCATGTAGTAACTGAAAATGGTTGTGGGAATGGCAAAATTTGGAGAAACGGTGCAGAAACAGTCAAAATCTGTAGGCTTTTTTGAAACAAACCGTCTCATTACAGCTAGCTTAAACCACGCCTATCAGAACACTTTATGAATATTCAAGGAGTCCTACAGATGTATGTACCGAAGAACTGTACATTTAGTGGGCCTGTTTTGCCACAGTTATTCACGATTTGCTGGGAAAAGTGTGATTTTGAATGTTGTATTACTGCACAATAAATACACTTGCATTTTTGAAGCAAAAGTACCTAGATTTTACCCCCTACATAACACTATTCAAGAAGACAGTTGCATACTGTCACTGGTAACAATAACCACACCTGTACACTTGCATTCTTCCCCGCATCCCAAGTTTTTGTCCTCAAGCGGTACATGCAGGTACATAATCAAATATTCTACGTAAAATGTTCAACGATACACTAACTGACAAAAAATGTGTCCCAAGTGTACATGCCGATTACAATCAAGGGGAACTAATCTAACAGTGTGAAAATCCAAAATGCTTACCTGTGCCTCTGTAAGTCGTGGTAGCTTTTTTGATGTACACAGCAGTTATAGAGATTTAAGTTAAGGCCAATCCGAGGGCTAATTGGCAATTCGATTTTCTCTGTGAGCGATGTTTTTCCCTCGGTCAATTTCGATTGTTGTGTGGATGGTTTCTCCAAGAGTTCCCAACATCATTTGTGTTGGTTCAATCACAAATTCCTGTTTTAAACAAGGCAACTGCCCGTGTGTACATTTCACATGGAAAAGGTAACAGGGAAAGTTTGACCTTGGGATGGAGGGAAAACATCTCAAGACGTCACACTCCAGGGTGATACCGTTGACCATCGAAGATTTGAATGATTCAAGAATTGTTCAGTGTTATTTTTCGGAGGTAGTACTCACATATTATATCCATGGCCAGTCTCGTGGGTTAATAAGACTTAAAAATGCTAGTTTTTTCTTTAAGCCTACCTTCAGAATCATGCAAAAACACATAAAAAGGTACATAATAAGGCTAGTTATAGCGTGGATATCATGTGTTCACTGATCGTTCGCTGGCATATACGTCGACACCTTCCATTGTGTTGCCTTTTGCATATTCATATATCAGAAAACTCCGATTAGTTTGTTCAACCAGGAGTGGAATTGAATGGAATAGAGATTGCAGTGCAAGCATTATCGATTTTCATAGTTTTTGTGGTTATTTTTTAACAATTCAAACAATATTTGGAAGAAATATATATATCTCATATTTTTAACTTATGAGACATGTATCGACACTAAGCAATGTATGTACAGTACTAGGCATTCTATCTGTGTTGGATAAGATAACCTACATTAAAAATTATGATAGTAATAAAGACGTATCTCACATTTTACTTTCTCTGGCTGGCAATTCTCAATCTACCAGCTGCAGGCCTGGCCCCAATCTATTTAAGTTCTTTGAGGGGGGGGGGGGGAAGACACCTGCTTGAGTGAAAACTTTGTGCCTCTGGCTAGAGGTCCAGGGGACCACCATAGATCCTCTGTTAGGGTTCAGGGGTTTGCCCCTGGAAGCAAAAAGCTTTGGTGCATTCTAGAGGACACAGATCACATATTTTTTATCTAAATTAGTTCTCAATTATTCAGATCACATATTTTTTACCTATATTAGTTCTCAATTATTCATATCAAAATGCATGTAACATTTTTTTCTGCATACCTTTAAATATTGGAGGGAGAGAGCATGTGATATTATGTCTCCCCACTAAAAATATTTAGGAGAATATGTCCCCCCCCCCCCATGAGCAGATAGACTGCAGGACTCAGCAGTTGAAAAAATGTTGTGTTAAGGTATACAGTATTACTGACATTATGCACTATACATGGACTGAGTTTTAAAAGTCTATTCCGTATTAGAGATTTATACATTTCTATAGTCACAGTTATAGCTACCTTTTATTTTTTTCTAAAGTAAAACTTACTTATCAAACTGAAAATATTTAATCTGTAACTCACCATCATCTCTGTAGGATCATTCTTCTGCAAAGATCTCATCACTTCTACATTTCTTTTGATACCATGAATGATTATGAATTCACTACTGGGAACTTTCCCCATCTCTCTCTCTTTCACTATGATTTCATATGCTAATTTTAGTGACAATACAAGTCCTGGACGATTTCTCAATACTCATCACACCCGTTCTTAACGGAAGTTATTTCTAAACTGACAATTAATTGCACCCCACGGTATACAGTTTCTCCTGGTGCTTGAGGAACTACAAACTATCCTTGGATGCGGAAATACCTCTTTACAATGACATCATGTAAGAAAATACTCAAGAGTAGGCTCAAGAGTAAACGTGTACAGTCTAATAACATGTGACGTCAAAAGGAAAGTGAAAGCGTAGTTTCATGGTTTGTGTGTGGTGAGTCATATTGCTTGCAATTAAAAACACACTGAAGGATCTCACAGTGAAAGTTATAGCAGAGGAACTTATCACATGTGATCTCATAGATTTAGTTCTCCAAACTTACCTTGTATGTAAGTACTGCTAGATATAACATGTACATAACTTTGAGGAAACTTAGATCAGGGTTATGAGATCAGCATTAGCGATATAATTCTGTAGGGCCACCATTTTCTCATGATACCCAGAAAAAAAAGAAAGAAAAAAAAACTACGAGTGTATCTTAGATTTACTGTAGACTCTACACCACTCTTGATTGTACAGACCAAAATTATTGAAACTGCTGTAGAACGAGAAAGCCAAAATGCTTAGTAATTCATGCCATTGAAATAAAGTTCTTAGTACTGTGGTTTCACATTAATACCTGCACAGTTCTACATTACTGCGCATAGAATGATATAATGTTGATACAGTCAAAAATCAACTTCTTGATTTTAATTTTGGGGTTTAAATGCAAGATCAGGTGTAAGATCCACACATGTTTCACCTTAAGTTGACAAATCATAACATTACAGTCAAGGCTTTCATAGCTTTAAACCTTTGATGACCCTCCTATTACCTTTGATAAGTCCACCAAGAACATGCATGCATCTACCAAACATGGGGCTTCCACACAGGCATGTAGCCAAGAGGGGAGGGCGATGAGGGAAGCTGCCCCCCCCCCTTGAGCATATTTTTTGTATTTTTTTTAAAGATTTTTTTTATGATATCAATAGAAACTCAAAATAGAAAAAGTTTAGATGCAACTTACAAGGCCTGGGAAGTGCCATTTTCAACAATATGGGAGGCATTTTGGCCAATATTTTCTTGGAGCAAAGCCAAAACCATGGCGCTATGCTTAGATAGTTTGCCTATAGGCTTTGCCCCCTCCTTGGCAAATTTCTGGCTATATGCCTGCCAGTATAAGAGTAATTAGTACAGATTTTTCTTGAGGTATTAGATTTGATATCATATGTTTTTAAGCAGTTTTCACACTATGAGCTCTAGTGACATCAAATCAGGGAGTTGCTTTTTCACAAATAGCAACTCCCTGATCCCCCATAGTTACTCTCCTTCAGTTGAGATACATGATTGCAAGAAGTTTTCAAGGTTTTCCCCATTTGACCTACAATGAACCCAAATGAACTTTGACTACTGCAATAGGCAACATGACATGATTTTCTCTTAGCCCAAAGTTAGCAACTTAGGAGCTGACTACGGCTTACTATCTCATACATCAACAACAGGTAACAAACCTCAGCCCTGTTAGCTCAAGGTACATTCAAGTGAGTAGTGACTTGGTGCTTTCCATCTAGCCCCATTAAACTACACCTTTCATCAACTTTGGCATTGAATTGTTGAAATCACTCATGCATGTCAAGCAGTCTAAATGCTCCATGCACCTCTTGGAGGAGTTTGCCTCTCTTGCCAGAACAACAGCAGCAATAAAAACACAAAACAAACAAAGCAGTCAAGCAGACTAATCCCCCTTTTAAATGTTGTACCTGAAAATTCAGGATTTTAGCTGTAAAAGAAGACTCATGGCATGCATAGGGATCTTACACACAATATAGGGCATCATCCGTATGCCTAATATGAGATCCAACAAGGGTATGTTTTTGAGGTGTAGTATTATGTCTACAACGTTTTGACCATATGACTCTTCATGGTGACCATAAATGAGCTATGATTTCCACCAAATTTGATATTATGATCATGTTCACATTCAGTACATTTCACCTGAAGTGACATGATAACCTTCATTTGCCTTTGACAAGGAATCAATAATCATCTGATAGGGCAATAAGCTTTTTAACATGTTAATAAAGATATTTGTAGAATCACTTGTGGAAAAATTTAAGAGGATTTAATAGGTATATTTGCTACACAGATTTTACTGAAAAAATTTTAAACCTACTGCAAAAAGTGTTTGTGTAGAGATAGGTTGGCATTCTACATATCTTTTAGAACTGTTACAGAGGTGCTTAGAAAATATATACAAATTCTACAGAATTCTACAGCATTTTTCCTGAGTGTTCTATGAATAATTTTATTTTTGAGCCTATTAAAATCTGTAACTAGTTTGAATTTCACAATGCATGATTCATCAACAAATTTTATAAGGTTCCAAACCAAAAAGAAAAAAAGTACCCCTCCCCCCCCCAAAAAAAAGGAAGCTCCCCCCTCAAAAAAAAAAAAGGTTCAGGTAATGTGCGTAACAAGATTTTCTTATTGTAATTTTCACACATTTTGAAAGTTTTCTGGAAACAAGTCAATGCTAGATAAATAACATGATGTCCTTTTATACTTACACAGAACTTATGTGTATAAGGTTTGCCTGGTTGTAGCTGCACTTGAGTTATGCATAAGTTGCAAAAAGAATTTAGTCGAGTAGTTGTCTTGTATGGTAAATGTGACTAATTCACATCCTTGAATAATACTTATAGCTAGACATTTCCTGGATATACTGTTGCTGCTATCCTCAAGTCTTCACATACATTAATTGAATCGTTACAAAAATGTTTTATGCATGATTTGTCCACACTTAGAATGTTTAGAACATTTAACTTGTCTCTCTACTTGGTCCCCTTCACTCAATACTTTCCATTAAATAATCCCATTGAAGACTTTAAATGAGAGCAAATGTATCTGCTGTTTCTGGAAATTTCTGACACTTACCGCCCGTGTTAAATCCCTCTCGCCAAATGGTTTCACTGTCACAGTTGTTTTATTTCCAGGCAGTTTTGTTGTTGATGCCCTTGGTAATGTTGATGGTTGACCACCAGAAGTTGGGATCTGCAAAGAATAAACCATGGCTACTTTCAAAGCAACAGTTACTTTAACTTTCCACACAGAGTCATACGGACGAAAGGCCAATTTTTGAGAGTTTCGATTCTCATCTGTGGGTGGTAGCCATGATGCAAAAAAGTTATTTTTAAAGGGCTGGTATAATGGAAGTTTCTGTTCCATGTTATACTATGTCATCCATTGCTTTGAGCAGCATGTCAGTATAATGTGACAATTACTGAAGCTTCTATGAGCTCTTTCATGACACAAACTGTAGTAGGTTGAAGAACATAATATGTCAGCTAGGAAATATTGACAGTTTCCTTCAGGTGTATAAAACTACAAGGAGAGAGAATGTCAGGAAACTAGAAACATGTGACAAGTTGTCTTCATTGACTCCATGTTGAGAGAAATCCAAATTTACACAAGAAGCTTTTTACTAGCAAGTCTGCTAATTCCTCCAAAACTGAATATCCAATACAGTTTGAAGTTTTGATATGTTGCAAATAAGGATCATGGATGAAAATTATTTAAACCTGCACAACCATGAGAAGAGACAAAACTGTTTGTGCAACACAAGCCTTAGTCAGATATACACCACAGAAACACATATAGAATGACAGACCTTCCTGAATATAAGTATCCACTTCCACTGACAAACCCAGGTATCTTTAAAGGGATATGGTGACCAGCAATATGCTTATCCTGATTAGAGGTTATCTTTGAATAGTTTGCCTCGAGCGTAAAATTTTTCTTGCATATCCCTGTCATTGGATATGCATTATGATATTTTATCTAACCATTTCATTTCATTATTCCATTTTTACTTTATTTTGTAGATTATCATCTTTTTTCACAGCATATGCAACGACATTTTAATCACTGCATTGACAAAAGGAGGGTACCATTTACTGTAACTTCATTATCTCTAATAAATCTCAACAAATTTTGCATTTCTTTTTGCAGCTGTTCATTGAACGGGTGAACCCTTGATGTAACAACTGAATAACATGACTGACAGAATGATTGGTACCTGACAAGGAAGTCAAATTTTCCTCATCTTCTTCTACATTTTCAAGCAAAAAATGGGAAATTTCCCTCCAATAAATATCCTAGCTTTTTCCCAGGAAGGACCTTCCAAGCATCAAAAATTTTTCCATCCATGATTGATTGAATGGTTTGTACTTTCCGGATCACACTTACACCATATGGGACCTGTCATGTATCACGTTTAGCGGAAAGAATGATTAATTTCACATTTTTCTGTCACACAACCTATTTTAGTATGCCTTCATTTCTTTTAGTACATGCCTAGATGGTATATGCATAGAGAAGGGTCTTTGGTACAGTATCCATCTTGTACAACATTTAGAGAGTCAAGGTAAAAAACTACCATAAAATTTATCTTTGTACTGCTGTGCAAAGATACCCACTCCCCAGTTACTAAGTTGTAATTTTTTTTCTATGTCCAGCTGACAGGTACCCCACAGGTAGAGATGTTTCCCACATGATACCACTTATTCATGCTATACAACAACTAGTATACAACATGTAAACTTGTTTCGTAAATTGCTTTCTTGCAACTACGCTTTCATGTAATGGATTTAGTAAGTCCTATACAGGATGGTTATTGTTGTTGCTATTAGTACAAAAAGACATCTTCAGAAGATGCCAGCTGTTTTTGTTTAACTTCAGGTTACTTGCAGTTTTAATAAAACCTGTGTCTCAGCATTTATCACCTCCAGAATGCCTCTTTCATGACATCCACCATGAGGGACATGTAGAACTGTTCCTTCATAATGGAGATATTGTAGTACTTTAAAGGGGCCGCGATCGCGCGCGGCCTGGCATCCCCCCAAACCAGGGAGTTCCTAGCAACTCTCCGCCCCAACATATTTAGGATAGTCCTAAAGTTCTAAATAGTTGATAACTGCACTTAAATTGACATTCATTCAAACAATACAGCTCCACTATGGTTGGTCAACAATGACTTGTACAGTCAGTTGTGTTCCCAATTAAGCTCAAACACTGTTTGAAAATATGCCTGGAGTAATTTACAAACTCAAAGCAGGCTGCCAGATTTTTTTCACAGGATAGCAAAATGTTACCTTGAAATTAGGCTTCATATTATGTAGTATGTACACTGAGATGTGCTTTAATTGTGCACATAGTCTCTACTGCACACGCACGTGCACTACGACAATACAATTCAGTGGTTGCTCACAAATAAATCCAGCTGTGGCTCCTATCACATCAAATATGCACAGTTTAGTATCATCTACCCAAACCACTCAAACTGCATTTCATATGAATAATTCATGACTTTCCCCTTGCTATCCTATGAAAAAATTTGCCTGAGGGTTACTATGGCTACGTCTGCGAGGTGTGCGCACTAGACAAGAGATTTGGTATAAATTGGAGGAGCTAGAGGTTAACATAAAAGGAAGAATTGTTACTATCTGGGGTAAGATTTGAGAGCCTTTAAGGAGTGGCTGAAGCAGACCTCGATTTTAGGAAAATTTCGTGATTGCCCATGGAACAATCTGTCTATCATTTTTTGGTTGCCCATAAAGAAATTTGCTTCCCTAAAAGACATTTATTTTCTTTTTGCACGAACTTTGGTTGTCGGATAGATAAACCGACCCTGTACTGTTTGGTTGTCCCTCGAAAATTTGGTTGTCACAGTCAACCGGACAACTATTAAAACCAAGCCCTAGCTGGCAAGTATAATATACTTATTAATATCATCATTACTAAAAACACTGTTTTTCAGAGCTGCCAACACAGATCAATTGATGTACTTATTCTACCTGCTTTTCATCTTGCACAAACTTAATTCTTGAATTATTATTGTATTTTAGTCATAATTTTTCTGCATATTTTTCTTACATTTCTATCATTTATTTTTCTATACCATCTTAACTTTTATAATCTTTTTAACTACCATACTTTTACCATATTTTTACCTATTTGTTGTAAAGCCCCTTAGAGCAATTTTTTAACTGAATAAGGCACTATATAAATTTTGTGTTATAAATAAATAAATCATCAGGGAGTAACCTACTGTGAATGTACAGTGTACAGTAATTCAAACTGGATCATTATAAGGGAGCTGAATACCCCTTTAATGTTCAGCTGCCAAACAATTGGCCAGATTGGGCAAAGTTCCTGTAGCGGATATCCTAGCAGTTTCCTGTCAAGAGAACCAAGTTTCAAAAAACATCACACAAATACTAAAGGATTTAATGCAGGAAATATGAAATGGTGGTTATTCTTGATAATGGTATTAACAAAAGTCTACTCTGGCTTTAGGAAGCAAAGGATTGTGACCCTGTTATCCACTCCTTCTATGACAGTTAGTTTAGGGTGGTTGATATCTGCAGTCTTTCAAGTTCTGTGCTGCTATAGCTAGGCAGGGCTACATGATGATCACTGCATCTGTTATCATGTACAACATGACACATAACTTAAGTTTACTGATACTGTAATTAATTTAAGTTCACAAAGGTCTTGATGCTCAAAGTGCATTATAGTGTGGTACCACCGATATAGTTGGGGCCTACTACAGGCACACTATTTTCAATGGTCTTATACACATTTTACTGGAACAGCCTTGTTTATACAGTACTGGGAAGATGTTAAGCAGTGGAAAAGTAATAGTGAACAGCATGATGGAGTGGTTTATTTAAAGGCAATAGGCAGTCCCCCCGAAATTTACTTTGAAAACTAAAAAGCCAAAAGGCTTAGTGATTCCTTGCCATATGATATATTGTAACAAGTACAAGTCGCCCATATGACAAGTATGAGGTCCCACACAGTTATCCTACTTGATATATCATGTTAATATGGTCAAAACCTTTTGAAATCTTGTGACCTAAAATGATATTTCGCCTCCCCTTAAAACAAAAGCCCAATGGACACGCTAGTTCCTTGCCGACTGAAATGAAACTGAGCCGTGAGCATACCATACAAAAATTTTTAGCTAATGTAAAGTTTGCCTGTATCTCTGGTGACTGCTACATGATCTTCAAAGTTATTGGCAGTGAATGTTTACTTCATCTACCAAGTTTCACCAAAGTTGCACAAAATCTGCTCACACATTGGCTAAGCATTTTAAGGAATATCCACACACACAGTAAACAGTTATAACATGGTTTATTAAATTAAGCAATTGCAAGTCATGCATCCTTAAGGGTATCTGATCCAAATGATCAGTAACTTAGTTCTCTTTATGAAACTAATAACCCATGGTAACATTTAATTTATTCCAATTTCCAATTCATGCATATCTCCAGTGTGAAAGATTGATGTCCTATCCAGTGCGCCAACAGGATCATTTGACATTTATTGTTCTTCAAAAAATATATAAACTCTGTAAAGCACCTTGCGTGAATAAATGTTAACAAATGTGATGGAGTTACTCCAAGGATGGAGTCATACATCTAGTCGAGGGTTGTCTTTTATGTTATTGTCTTTAAGGATGGGAAGTGCCCACTCGCAGGTAGCAATATCAGGTTTATCTGGGATCGTTCAACAGTTCAGCAATCACCCTTTGCCTTTGGTGGCCATGAACGACACAGTAACTTACTGTGGAGACTTCAGCAGCAATAACATGGATGTAGGCATCCATAGGCTAAAGCGGTATTGACTATCAAGGCTTTTCTCAATCTGAAAAGTATTCCTGTGAGTTAGCACAAAAAGCAGGGTACATGAATCTGCTCTGTGCCTTGCCGTAGAAGAATAATCATGGTACGGTATAAGCAGTCAATTCTCGCTCTAACACCGTTCAGTAGGCTACATGAGTTTAGGGAGAGGAGGTCATCCCTAAACCCCAAAATATTTGTATGCATGCCACGAACATGCCCGATACGAAAGTAGAGCAAAATATCTGCCGATCGGGTGGATTTCAGGAGAGAGCTCAAGCGGCATTTGCTTTGATCTTTATCAACTTTATCTACCATTCCCACAGCTGGTTCCAGTCAGTGCTATTGTTTGTTGTTCTGACCAAGCTGAAGAGCACATGTTGCAAGGCTAATTTCCTGTTTTCATGAGTGACCAAACTAAGAGGTGTGAACGCAGGTAGTATTGGGCCTGAAAGCATCATGGATATCCAATTGCCATAAGTACTTTGGACATTGCTTATTTAAGAGGCCATTACCCTAACCTAACCTTTAAACTGACTTTACCCTATCCCTATTCTAACCGAACCCCAGGTGAAACCCCTGACCAAACCTCGTTTAACAATAGGGTGACGTCCTCTCCTTAGTTGCATGTGTCGTTCAGACCACTTTGTAATGCATGCAGTCCGTAGATTGCCATCACTGATATGAATATGCAATAAGCTGGAAGGGTCACATAACCTTCGCCTTAGGAAACCCTAGATTTGTACAAAATATTCTAAATCAAAACCGTATTTTGTGATTACTGGATTTCATTTTAACGATAAATTAATTTTTGTATTCACTGTATCCTTTAAAACTAGTTGCTTGATACTATTTCTTAGTTTTCAATCTAAATAGTACTTGTTTGGGAGAGTAAGCACATTTTAATAGCAGTCTACAAAACTGTAAAGAGGCGATGAAGCTTTGAATTAAGTTTAGGACAGTCACTCGGAAGGGACAAAAGCATAATTTTTTCTTCAAATTATATTAACAATCATTTTTTGTCACTTAACTTGCATTAATTACGGTTTATAAAATTACAATATTGTACAAGAAGTACAGGCTGGACATAACAAGACAAGAGAAATGTCACCATATTGGACCTAAGGACTGTTGCAAGTCCAAAACATGACAGCTATACT
>WURT03467544.1:0-14514 GCA_009936505.3 Holothuria glaberrima | reverse complement strand
CAAGCAGGGGAGCACTTTCTGCTCTATGACATCATATGCACAAGTTCTATAACACTTAATTCACACACTTAGTGTATCCAACAGAATATGGCCTTGAGCAGTTTTTGTTGGATACAAACTACTGAGCTTTGTTTTATAGGTACACTAGACACAATTTCTATTTTAAATTGAAAGAGGGACTAGTTAAGTAAACTCACCATACTTGAGAGTATTTTAAGTGCCTAATTGTAATTGGCCCTTTAGCAGTACATGAATATCACTTTTGAAATTGTGTAAATATGCAAGTCTCAACAAAAGGCACATTTTGGGGGAACCTTACTACCATGTGTTTTTGACATGAATCATTGCCATATTTATGAATTTCAAATGTTGACCATAGTAAACTTCTATACAATATTGTGTCTTCTACACCCACTAGTCATTGCAGATGGTTCAAGTGGCAACACTACAACTGCAGGACCAAAGACCACAGTTGCTGTTTCTGATATTGTAACAGATGAATCATTGGAAACAACTTTGCCAGTGGTAACGAATACCTCTTCAAGCACCATGACATCAATGACAACAAGTCTTATTAACCAAACAGAAATGATGACAGATTATGACAAACTTCTTGCCAGCACAACTTTAGCAGTCACAGCTCCTCTCATAACAGAGTCTAAAAATAAAACAGAAGGGGATGTGGTTCCTACATCCCCACTCCATGATATGACCACCCAAATGGTGATAAGTACAGATAGGATGGAAACAAGTATTAGCAAAAGTTCCTCCTTAAAGATACCATCTCAAAGTCCTCCAGTAACAGTAGAGAAAGAGAGTACTCCATTGCCAACCTCACTTGCCCCTCATATTGATACCAAGGAGGTGGACATTAGTACTGTACAGGTATTTACAGAGACTACAGATACTGGAGATTTTCACACAAGCATGACAAAAAATGAAGCGCAAACTGACTCCACTGCAGCATCACCAAAGCCTACAATGTCCGCTGCCAGTGCAGCTGCACCTTGTTCTTCACAAGGTCCAAGAGGGACCACCATTCTACCGACTGAAAATACTACCATCAGCTATGTTGCCCCTTTGACCACCATACTTGATGATGATATCACCACCTTACTTGGGGAGGATCTCACCACCTCACTTGAGAGGGACATCACCACCTCAGGTGGTGCCATTACTACCACACCTCAGCAGCCTCTGGTGCGTTCTGAAGACACAGTGTCTTCATCAACAGTTCCTCGGAAAACTTTCTTAGTGGTGCTAACATTGTCAGGTAATTGCAGTAAAGTACTCCAAAATGAAGAAGATAAGGGAAAGTTCATGAAGGAGGTGAAGAATGCCCTCATCAAGCATTTTAAATTTCTAGAGAAGGAACATGTTATCATGCAAGATGTGACATGTGGATCAATAATGGTGGAATTTAATGTTGAAATGAATGAAAACGACAAGGCTGATTTTGATGTGGATATGAGAGACAATTTTACGTTCACATACAAAGCACAGGTGTTACAAGTGGTAGAAACCAGCATTAAAGATTATGTGGAGGATGCTACTCCACCAGTTGTAAAAGATGATGGTGATGCTAAGGACCCATTGAACTTCCAGGAGACATTAATATTCATTGTAATAGGATCTGTTGGAGGTGCTTTCATTTTACTCTCCCTCTTTTTAGTCTGCCAGTATCTTGTCCAAAAGTTGATGAGAGCTAACAAAAAATCATTCAGTCCTACAGATGAGCCTTGCATTAAACTGTCCGAATTTAACATGGCGCACACCTACATTCCTCGGCCACAAAGCATCTATAGCGCTACCACCAGGAGCTCTTTTCTGCCATATGAAAGTATGGAACAGGGTTTTGGGTACTCCAGCGCCAGCCCTACTCCCTATGTATATGCAGATGGGGATCAAATTCGTGAACACTATCAAGAGGTGGTGGACAAGGACCAAGCGGTAACTCCTACCACAAAGACTATAAATGATTTTGGTAAAAGTGGCATTCCCAATTGGGACTTACCAGTGTTGGAAGGTGAGTTAGACTACTGTATCAGTCGTACAGTCTTATATTTATTTTGCTTGTTTACTGTATACCACCACTTTTGTGCATAAAAAGGGGAATTCCTTTTTATATCTAAATGTGCATGCTCAAAACACAATTAAGGTTTATCTTGAATGTTGAGTTTCACAGGGTTTGTGAAATCCATGCTATGTTAGCCTACAGGATTTTCTTAAAAAGAGGATATTATGACTTACAAAGTACAAACCTTTTGCTTGAAAATATAGTTGATATCTAAAGGAGTAAAAATTTTGGGTTGAGATGCCATGAAAAATAGAAAATAATTTTCTGGTAAAGAAACACCAGGCAAGAAGATGATTTGCATAAATTGAAATCTTAAAGAGGCAGTATATAATGAGAAAAGTGCAGTTATGTTAATAACAAAATTACTAGGGGGAAGAGCCTACTGATTTGTATGTAGTGGTACTGAGTGAATGAAGTTTATAATAGCACAGTCATTTAGCCAGGTATACTTCAATTTTCTGCTAGAGACAACCCACAAAACCAAAAACGTGAGAATTTTCTCTTTTAATCTTAAGCCAAATGCACATGGATGACCGAAACGCGAAGTACGAAACAGAAATCATGTTTTTGCGTTGATGTCCGTTTGCGTTGGACGAAAACCAAAATTAGCGCTTTCGTCCCAAACACGTTTAGCTAAACACTTGTTTCGCAAATCAAACAGTTGTTGTTTGGCGAAAACACGAAATGTGTTTCTGTTTCATGTTTCGCATTTTCTGTCATCCATGTGCGTTTCTTAACTGTACATTAAGCAAGTGGCCACAGTCTATACCCGGTCCAGTAGGGTACGTGGACATGGGGGTTGTGTTGTGTTGACTAGAGCATTCAGAGTTGTGACTTAACAGTTTTATGGCAACATGTTGGGATTGACTCACCAAAAAATAAATATAATTTGGACATTCAGATCTAGCTGAGTGATTTTCTTTGGAAATAACTCCCAGTTTTCAAAATTTTTATGGGCAGCACCTACCCAGAGCTACTAACAGTGGGCGGAGCTTTGGAGGGAGTACAGAGACTCCGAGCACAAGAGGAAGAAAGGCAAGTCCCCAGGATTCCTGGGTGCATGCCCGAGTACTGTATAACTTCAACAGTGTGCTATGCTGACTTCATTTAGTCTGGGAGACTAAGATGCAATCAATTTTCAATATATTACAAATGTGATGAATTCTACACCTGTTCAGAATTTTGTGCGAGTCACATTATAGTTCCTTAGGAGTGTTTTCAGGGCTGTGTAACATAAAATTTTATGTACTTACTGTACAACCAAATACTTACTATCCCAGTGGAACAGTGTTAGCCATGAGGCAATTACAAGCATGCAGTTTCCATTACTGGGTCTTAGACACTTTAAATCATATCTGTAATATTATATTGTACACACTCGTGTTCATATTGTTTATTGTATACTTTGTGAACTAGTCTAAGCATGATGGAATGAAAGGGCTGTGTTTTGTGTTGCATTATTGCATGAGGTAATTAGTGCTTTTTACCATGTATCATAAGTGTATGAGACCACTTTCATTAGGGGTTGCTGGTACTTTTTAAGCACAAACGCCCACAAATGGCACATTTTTTGCTCGAAAACAGCGAATTTTTTGCCTGAATGGGTTGGGAAAGGGAGGCTGCAGCCCCACCCCCACCCTCTCTCATACACTCGTATTTTAAAATATTTCCCACACCGTCCTTCTCTGTAGGCGTTGTACAAGGAGTTGACGGTGGACCTGCCAATGTAGAGGAACCGGGCACAAGAAGCAGTACATTCCTTGTACCGCCAGATGAGAGTGATATCCCACCCCCACCCACAACTTTACCACCACCCCCTCCACCAACTGTGCGATACCACCAGCAGGGAAACCCTGGACAGGAGGGAAATTCTGTGAAGAGTGACGACGGTTCCAATCATACAGAACAGTCTTCAGGGGACACAAGACAGTTGATTAGATCAGGTAGTCACGATGTCGGTGTGGACAATCCAGCAATGGAGTTGGATAGTGCATACTTTTGAAGGTGCTGTTTATCTGTGATTAAGTGACCCAGAATTCCGTACTGTTCTTTAGAAACACCATTCTTCAAGGGAAGACACTAAGGACCACTGCTGACAAGTTGTGACGTAAGTTTCATTGTTTATGACATTGTTCCATTTGAAAGCAGTCTTATATAATTACTTATCATCACTGTTAACCAGTTTGACAATGTTTGATCCTTTGGAAATAGTTCAATTTGAATCATATTTTGCCATTTTAAAGCATACCTGTAACACTACAGTAATGTAAATTACATGTTTTTACCATACAGCCCGGCAGACTTTTCTACTTACTGTTCATAAAGAGCTGTTTTGTTCTTAAATGCAGCTTGTTTGTTAATAATTGAGTCAAAGTCTTTGTAAGCAGAACCACTTAGCAAAGTTGGCTAAAAAATGTGGGTGGAATGGTTTGATCTTTGTGAATATTCATCATTAGGATGCAAAATACGGTCATTACGATAACATGCCCTAATTTTAACACTGCTTTAGAAAAACATGGTATTGTGTCATATCTGTGTGCCAATGTTCAAAGGTATTTTAATGTTATAGCCAGTCAAACACTGACTGTTTTAATGTCATAATAATAGCTTTTGGAACTTTGGCATGACCATTGGAACAGTCAGAATTAATACTAGTGATGTGTCTGTATATGTGTTGTTGGCAAGGGTGAAATTTAGGTCAGCTGAATAATGAGCCACTTTCAGCCTAAACATTTTCCTTGTTAACCTGCTTTTGGTGAATTACAGTAGGAGCCGGTTTCAGGTTACTTATGGAAAAAAATGGCTCCTGGTTTATATTCTTATAAGGATCTTACAGGAACCATTTGGAAGGAAGCCGGAGCCATATATGGTTCTTGGCTTCCAGAAATTATTTTCGCTGTTGGTTGTTTGCACTATTGCAATAAACATTTATGCACTTTACTTGACACGGGATAGTTTTGGTGTTTAGAAATGTTTGCAGGGTCTATAGTCACAAATAAAGTTGAGTATTTTGAAGATATAAAAAAATATTTTTCAGGGTAGCATACATTAGTTTTTTTAAAGTCATACATTTTATTATTTGGTAATATTTTTGGAGAAATATAGAGGTTATGTAGTATGTATGAAAACTGGAAGAGGGGAGAGATAAAAGTCTTGAAGAGGTTTACCAGTTGTAACCTTGAAATGATAGTACAGTACAAAGTAGCATGAAACACAATTGGTGTGAAGTTTGTTTAAATGTGTTATTGTTTTACAGTATTGAAATGACAGTGGTGCTATGTGTTGTGTTTTGGAATGAAGGCCATCTTGTAGATGAATTTTAAGTCTTGCCTAAACAATGCCAACTGCTATTCACTTGAAATTTTGCCAAAGAAGAAGAAAAGTTGCCTTTTTACACTACTTAACAGAAATGTATTCTTTTTAATGAGTTATTCAAGTCTTGACTTTAGTTTATAGATTTTTGAATAGTCATTTGTTGTCAAGTCTGAAAGTAAGTTTTAAATGCATGATTTACTGAAAATATTACTTGCTTGTTTAAGATAAGCATTAAAGCTGTTGTCTTTGGTAATTGATTGTTATTATACTAACAAGGAAATAATTGTCATGTGGATCGTTGTTTCTAGATGTTACAACACACAACATGGGTGTGATATATTTACAATCTGCAAAGGAAGTACATTTATTTTCTCATCACTTACAATTCTGGAATTTTTAACTAAAAATAGTTAAAATGAAACTCTTGCTCTGAATTAATAATTTAAAGGGATACAATAACATCCTGAGCTTGTTTGCTGTTTTTTTTTCAACAAACCTGTTACATTAACAGAATTCTGTAGAATTCTCAAATAGTTACAAATGTTGTTTCTTTTAAATTGCATTAGTAGCACAGAAAACGTTCGTGCCTTGAAAATCATAGGCCATTGCAGAGAACTGAATGGCAATTCAAGAGAAGATTGCTGGGTTACATTTTTTTCAAGAAATATTACATTTTTTCAGTGATGAATTTGCTGCTTTTTAGGTTGTGAATAATTTGTACACCCAAACTGTCTTATTTTCAAATGATTCAAATTTAAAACTCCCTAGTGCAGAAGATTTTGGGGGAAGAGAAGCTATTGCCACAGTTTAAAAATTATAAATGGTAGGCATACTTTCCATTTCCTGTGCAAAGTTGTTTCAATTAAGCACAAAAGTTTCCTTAAAGGGCTTTTCTCAGTTGCTGCAAAGTTAAAACTATATATACTTTAAAGCCTTGCTTGAAAACTGTCAAATATTGTCTTACTTTAATAAAAGCATCTTAGCAGTGTTGCAAAAGAAGGGCAGTTAAATACTGCATTTCATTGGTAAACCATGGAGTTGTCATGTATGAAATTAACAATCTGAAAACAAAAAACAAAAGTGTCATGTGAGTAAATATACATGTTCCTCATTAAGCCTACCAGGACATAGTTTTGGGTTGATTGTGCACTGTACTTTGCACTTGAAGGGGTGAAGGCAGTTTCTCACTGAGAATTTCTGATTGGTAGAACTGTTCGAAATATGTGATACACTAAATGTGTAAATAGCCACAGTTTTGATCTACAACATTTGGTTGAAATTGAAATCTGTTCCGGCTACATTGGCCATGACACAGCATTGTGTTTATCACAGAATGGAGTATGTTTGATTTTATGACTCAGCTAGGAAGGAAACAACAACATTAGGCACATTCCTGAAACATACTTAAAGTGTTGCACCACCTTACATAAAACAGCATTCCAAATGTCAGATGTCCATCACAATCAGAAGGGTAGCTTATGAATTACCAAGAATTAATGGGGATGAATAGGAGTAGGAATTTCCTACAAGGAAATGCATGAGGAGAACTCCCTGATGGAGATTCCCTCTCATTGAGACCAAGCCTCAAGAAATACTACAAATCATTTTGGAATCACAATCTCTGGGTAAAGTATTGGAGATTGTATCATTACAGTACATTTGAGTAGTTTCCAGACTTCACACTTTGTTTGCATTGGGGAAAATCCAGAAAAGGTTTTTAAAAAGATCAAATTTTGATTTAATTCTCAGTCAACCTTTCTTCACTTCTTTCCCTTGCTGTACTATGTTCTCAAATAATATTTTGTTTCAAAAATAGTGTTCAGAATTCAGAATCAAATTTTGGTGTCTACGAGTAATCCATTCTGAAACAATGTATAAATGGAGTTGCTCCCACCTGATTGAAGTTAATATGACTAGGTTTTCATGAATAATGGAAATCTAGATGCCTAGTTGTAGAGGAGGAAATGCAGCCATACTTTTACCAAATTCCTCCACCCGACTCTGACGAAGAGCCAAAGGGTGAAACCAAATGTTACACCTGGAGGAGTTCTGCTCCCCAAAGGAGCTACGTCACCTGAAAGGAACATACTGTAGAGGAGGAACATACTGACCAATCTTTTGAAATGCAGCCATCCCAGTATAAACTGGTGTAGCCTGTTATCCTAATTATGTACAGTATGGCTCTCTCTAGCCATGTGACAATATTTTTGTTAGTGAAATGTTAAATTCTCACATAATAATCCCAAGGCTTGGTTAACATTGAATATCATTATACAGTACTAATTAAAATTTATGCCGTGAAACAATGGATACTTGTGAGAGAAATAAAAGGACATTTGAAAGATTTAGCTGATGTACTTGAAAGTTTGTTTGGTGAGACTTCTAAATAACCTTCATAAGTGCGAAGTGTTCCATGAGAATTTTCTCATCTGATATAAGTGGTCGAAAAAGGACACTTGGCTATGGAAGGATGCAGTGTGCCTTAGAGTTTTCAAAGTGATTAGCCTTCAAGTTCCTTTCAATATGGAACACTATATTAGATTGGTTTATAGAGGGTCATAATTACTAAACCTATTCTCATAACCTTCATTTCCTTCCAAGCCTTCTCACTCACCACATTGATACACTTAGATTTCATACTTAATCACCTCATCATATACAATACTTCCCACTAGTGTAGGCAAAGACACACACCATGGTACAATATTATACAAATAGCATATATCACGTGAAGCAAATTATACATTACTACAGTGTTACAACCCTGTTGCAATTTGATATAGGTTAATTGCTGGGCAGTGGCAGTCAGTTTTCAATCCGTTATGTTATGTGTCGGTGTATATGCATTGAATGACAGATACACTCCTGTCAGGAATATCATTTTAGAATATAGTATGTTGTGAAATGTCAAATTTCTGCCTTGCTCTGTATTAAGGCTTACCCTTCAAATGATTACAGGCCATGGCATATCTTGCTGTGCTTTCTGTCAAATTTGATAAGCTTTGTCTGTTGTATATTATATCTTATTCGTTACTAGCTGAATATTTTTCGAGGGTGATTTTTTATTTTTTTTTATTTTTCTTTCAGTTTTGCAGTTTTATGTTTTTTTGTTTTTTTTTGGCAAAAGCAGCCTTAACCATCATTCCATGTCTATAGCAATGCAGTTATAGACTCACTCTCTGTCTCTTTATAAAAATCTGCAGCAAGCTTGCTAGCATTTGCCAGTATTCACTCCATTTTAAATTTTTCAAGTTTTTTTTTGTTAACATTATTTTTTGACAACCTAGTTTGCACTTTGTGGTAGCACAGTGTCAGTTCATGAATGTAAGCTTGTAAATTATGGAAGCACTGTCCTTGATCATTTTTGCTATACATGTATCAGCACCTTGCCATAATAACTTTATTGAATACTTTGTTTTCAAAATTATCTTTTTTCAGTGCATATAAAATTAACCTTGCCATTTTATATTGAGTTTTAGAAAAAAAAATTTAAATAATTGTTTTATCCTATTTCCTTGTACCCATATTTGAAAGGGCAGTTCACAGCTACTTACTGATGTCATTTATCTCATTCTTAGTATTTATTGTTACATATTACATTATTTTCAGGGGTGGTTTTAGTTTTTACATATTTGTCTGCTTTCTTTGGTTCATATTCAGCTACCAGTTTTATATAAAGGAATATATGCCAGTGACAAAAAAGTGACAAAAAAAGTTTCATTAAATCAGTGAAGCTTTTCTCTCTACATTGGTGCAAATCACATCCTTATAGCAGCTTCATTCACAGTTACAAATTTTCAAATAAAAAATTCAGTTCCCAGCAGTGCATTACATGGTGGAAAATCGGTGGTGTAATATTGGCAGATTGATAGTATATGTATTGTCTACTATATTCACTAGTGTACTTCTGTTTCATTGAGGCATTGCTGCATCTACTATACCACTAGGCCTCAATGAAAAAAGATGCTTGTTTTTTTTTTGTTTTTTTGTTTTGTTAATGCTAGGAAAAACTCATCTATAGACTCAGACAGCATACCATACACGTACTTTATATACTACAGTATACTCTAGAAGCTGCTCATTTTGCCTAACCATAATAAAACTTGTGGCTGATTAAATTGCAAAACCAGTTGTACTGTAAGTCTTCTCTTGATAGGTTCTCATTATTATTTGAACACATCAGTTCGAGGCTACTTGTATGGATATAGAAGCCATGAAGTTAAAGTGAATCTTTATATGACATTTCTTAAAGTGGAGGATGCAGTAAATTTGCCCCTCCTCACCTCCTGTGTTTTTATCCATATTTGGCATAACCTTACATCTACCTACCCACATGTTTTGACACTGTCAGGAAAGTTTATAGCAGAGTAGGGCTGTAGGTGGGACTGCTGTCACACTCTGACTGTAAACAGAATTTCCAGTGGCTGTAGAAATGTATCAGTGGTAAAACTTCCATGAGCATACATTCTGCCAAATGGCTACCCACATGAGTAGGGTGTAGTCCCTATATAAAGGTCCACAGGGCAAAAGTTAAATTGATGAAAATGGTTTTCTTCTGGCAGTGTGAGTCATTCATGAATTATGTTTAAACTGTCATGGGTAGCTGTCAGTATGGTATGCACCCCTGCCAGCATTGTGATAGAATCAAAAAGTAATTAATCCTACTTTTTGCAGTTTCCGTGACAACTGTTTAGTTGGTTGTGTTCAAGGTTTTGTAACAGAAAACATAACCAAAATGACAGAAAATTTTATGATATTTTGGTACAGAGGGATGAAAAAGGAGAATTTTTATTGTGTTTTTCACCTTTTTTCAATTCAGCTGCAAGCAAATACAGTTTTCCAATCTTGAAAAAAGGTAGAAAAATGTTTTATTAAGAATGGGTAGGGGCAGTCCTGTTATCTTAAAATTATTCACAGTAAATGTGAAAATTGCTTACATGTATCAGTGATATTTGCAGAAACTAGTCTTTGTGGAAGGGGGCCAGCTGCACATCTGCCCAAACGTTTAATGCATTTGTCCAAAAATAGCATATAGTTTTTCCAAAAGCAGTAAATTTTCTGCTCAAATGGTATGTAGCCCTACCCCTGACTTCGAACACCTATGACAGTAGTTTTGGCTGCGAAATATGAAATTGAACTCCTCAGGCCCCCTGCCATTTCCTGCCCTAGTCAGAAGAGGACATCTACTGTACAGTCTTCATTACTGTTACTGAGGAGAGCCTATGAATTTAATTATGCCAAGAATATTCACAGTCATCTGCATAGTAGGCTACTAGTCAGTGTATTATTATATTACATTATAATATTGTATGCAGTAAATCAATTTCTTTGTCTTTTTTGATGGCAGGTAGTTGCAATTATCATTCAGATATTCACTTATGAAAAAGCTTGCAATTTGTGTGGGTTTTTCTGGTACTGGTCTCTCTTACAAGAGACTGTGATTGGCTTGTATTGAAGTGCTTCTAATGGTGCTTATTGTTGTTGTTGTATTGTTATATTGTCAGTTAATTGATACCAGCAGAAAAGACTACATGCTAACTGTCAGGGAAACAAGATATCAAATCAGCTGCTTACATAAAACAGATGTCGCTGAAATACATTTTCTTTTGTTATGTCCCAATTTATTTGATTCTAAAAGGGATTCTAAAAGGGATTATAAAGCCGTAAGGCTTTGTGTGAACTATTAACATCAGTGTTTTGGGAATATTTGACATTTCAAGAAAAGGCAGTGTTTATATGCACAGTATGATGTTGAATCGTATTTATGCTAATTACTATTGGCTGTACTGTATGCTTTTTCACTAGTGTGAATGTTCTTCAGATTTCACTAGTTTTTCATGTTATTTTAGTTCATATTTATGAAATATCGTATATGATTCTTATTTTATGCAATTGTCATTTACTATTTTGTCAACTATGATGCATTTATTTCATGCATAAGAGAGTAGTCTGTGAGTATGGGTGGGGTGGGAGTAAAAAATAAATTTTATTGAGACATGGGAGCTAGGGGGTATATGGGTTAGAGTTACTGTAGATGAGGTTTCACGGCTCAGTTTCTAACCATTTGGTTCAAGTCGGCTGGCCACAGCCTTTTTTTCCAGTTGTGGCTGACTCAGATTGGCTTGTTTTCCCTACTCCATTGTGGAAGTCATTTGTTTGGAATATTTTAGTGGTGACCACTGTGAGAATATTTATTTTAGTTTCCCTTTTCATCACATTATAAGGGTATAGGTTTTGAAATTTCATTAGGTCTCTGAAGATTTCAAGTGTGGTGGCTAATTTTGACCCTTTCTTTTTGCTGATTTTCATATGGTCTTTCATGACCATCAGTTCCTCTTGACCCATCCCTGACACCCCCCCCCCCAGCCAATTCCCAATCGTGACAATTACCTATCAGGCAGGAAACTTCTCCCATAACAATATTTTGAGTTGTCAAGGGGGAATTAGCCATGAACCAGTCTTTTCGCTAAGTGTAAGGCCAACCTGTATTGATTTATTGCACTTTGAGACTGGTTTTAAATGTTAGAAAAATGTCATGTTACTGCTGGTGATGCTAACTTGCCAATAACCTAACACCACAGCCTTGGATGAGGATGGTGTTGGTAGGAGGTGAAATTCACCACTTCAAATACAGAATTATCTGATACTCTTTTATCATCAGCTAAAGTAAAGGTGCTGTTTTCATGCCAATTGTTAGTACGTTGTAGTAGGGTTAGCACAGTGATTTTAACTGTTCATGCTATCTTCAGACTCTCAAGTAGTAAATAACATATCCTTTTAGATGGGGGGAGAGGAGGGAGGGGCTGGTATTGTAACATCAGTAGTCACTAGACTTGAAGGGTCCACAAGGATGTGTGATGGAAGATTGAGATGGGGAGGGCTGTGGTGGAAAGAGTCTTTGGACCCACTATTTTTAGGCAAACTTGCTTAGAATTCTGGGGGAAAGTGTTCAGGTTAAGGGGAGGGGGAGGAGGAGGGCGAAGAGGGCTTTGGGAGTAGAAAATGGGTGGGTACGTAAAGGAACTCATTAATGTTTAATTGATGTGGATGAGAAGTATTGTTACTATTGCTTTAACTCCAAGTGCCCTTATGACAAGAGTGAAAGCTGAGTGGCCTGAAATTTTCTTCAGACAACTGAAAATCCTGAAATAGGGATTACAAAGCATATATTGTAAAATACCACTGTAAATTAAAAATAGTTTACATGCATGCATAAACAGAACTTTTTTTAAACTTGAGGCTGATGAACAAAGCCTTTTTTCCATAGAACACTTGTATATTTTTAAAACAACTATCTTAAATCTGTTTATTTTTAATCACAGAAGGATTTCAGTGGGGCTGATAATTTCTGAAGGATTTCTGTAAGTGCAGCATGGCTGCCATGCTTTGGTGCTAGTACACTTTTCAATAGTGTTGCTATACATGAGATCACAATTGTAAAGCATTTAATGAGAAAGCACCATAGCTACAGTATGCTGCAACTTTACTGAGGTAGCTGCAACCGGAGGTTTTGATATGATGCATAACAAGAAAAGTGCTGTGTGTTGGGGAAGGGCAGTGGCGGCACCAGGATTATAAATGTGGTGGGGGTTGCAAATGAAGGGCCAAAAGATGCTGGTGGGGGGGGGGGAGAATCTATGTGCAAAATGGAGGTACCAGCATATATCTGGGTGAAAAATTAAGTCTCAGGATAGGTTTATTTTGGTTCATAATGCATCATCCAATGCAAAGATTCCAAATGATTGTAATGTATTAGGCTATTCCTCTTAGTTGACAACATGAAAACTTGGAAAGAGACACTACTTAAAAGCTTATCTGACTGCTGGGAATTCCCCCATGGTGCCACCACTTCCTCCTCCCCCATTGGTGCTGCCACTGGGGAAGGGTGTAGTCATCAGAGACATGCTCTCTGAACTGAGGATCACTCCTGGCTATGGGCTTGTTAGTGATGTGTCAATGGCTTTTGGGAGACTTGTTTCGTTGTAAGGATTTTCATTGTTGGCCAAATGTTAGCACAAATAAGATATTGTTGCATTTGTTTTCACTGAAATGTGACATATTTTCAGGTTTTACTCACATTTGATGTTAAAAATGTGCTTTAATGAATACTTTTGTGTTCAATCACAATACAGTTTCTTGAAACATGTTTATGATTTGTTAATTTGTTTTGTATGATATCCTTACATGAGGAAATGAAATACCTGAATATATATAACTGTTTTTTTTTTGTCAGAGATTCGAACTTTTTATCACCTCTGCTCTTATAACCACCATTATTATACCACAATATGAAATGTGGTATAAGTAGCATAGGCGTAGGAAGCTGTTTGAGACGGGGGCTGAACCTTGTTTCGGATGGCCGTCCTGGGGGGTTCCCCCTCCCCTTTGGAAATTTTTTGGATATTTGAAGGTCCTTAGATGCAATTTGGTGCATAATTTTGGACAAATTTAAAGGTAGATCATTGCAAATTTTTGACATTCTTACAGCAGAGACAAATAATTTTATCCCTATGGAAAATTTTTTAGATACTTGAGGGTCCTTAGATGCAATTTGGTACATCATTTTGGACAAATTTAAAGGTAAATCATTGCAAATTTTTGACATTCTTACAGCAGAGACAAATAATTGTTCCCTATGGAAAATTTTTAAGATAGTTGAGGGTCCTTAGATGCAGTTTGGTACATCATTTTGGACAAATTTAAAGGTAAATCATTGCAAATTTTTGACATTTCTTACAGCAGAGACAAATAATTGATCCCTTTGGAAAATTTTTTAGATATTTGAGGGTCTTTAGATGCAATTTGGTGCATCCTTTTGGACAAATTGTAAGGTAAATTTCTGCCAATTTTTGACATTTATACAGACAATGGTATACCCAGGATTTCTCTCAAGGGGGAGGGGGGATTCAGTATGTTATGTGCCTGCTGGTCTGGGGAGGGGGTGGGCCCCTCCCCATTGGAAAATTTTGAAAAATTAGTTGTCCTTACATGCAATCTGGTGCAACATATGCTACCTTTTGAAGTAAAATTTTTGTTTTAAAATTTACATATTTTAGGAACTAAGAAAAAAATTGGCATCCGTGAGTGGGGCAATAGCCCAGTGGCCCCTCCCCTGTTTATGC
>WURT03467433.1:0-22192 GCA_009936505.3 Holothuria glaberrima | reverse complement strand
CAATGGAGTATACTCCATTGCTTATACTGAGCACCAATATATTTTAGGAACTAGAGACCCTATATGATAGCGCCCTCGGCTGGTAAGACGAAAACGCCGGGCAGCCCCATTGGGACAGGCGGTAGCAATGGGCTTTTTTGTTTTATAGAATTCCATATTAAAATTTGTTTTAAGCACAATATGTTACTGATTTACCATACATATCGAGCAGGTAATCGGTTGGTGTATTTTCCGAAAAACTGACAGGTAAACTTGCATAACCCTCGAATCACACTTAAATGGTCAGTAAAGCATTACGTAATTAGAAATCATTGCAAACAAAGCTAGATCAATTGTGAGGGCGTCTGACTTATCGGAATTAATGGATAACAGCATGATTGTAACGTATCCATTCTAGTATGCCTGCCTAGTGAGATGATCAACAATGCTTAAACCTGTATTGTTTGGCAGATAAAAATCCACATTTATGCAATTGAAGATGACAACTCCGATCTTTCCAGAAAGCTATGTTGGCTATACCAATGTCTAGATAACTTGGTTTCTAGTTAAATCCAGCTATAAAATGAAAAACAAAACACACGCTAACAACGGAAACGCAACCAGCGCGGTATTTTAGCACTTTTCTTGCAGTATCTGTTGCCCCTAAAGAGCAAAAGCAGGCGGGTAAGTAATCGGGCGACGGTCAGTCGTAGTAGATAACACACTTTATCGTTGGATCGTAACTGTAAAGTTTCTAAGATTTGAAAAATATCCCGACGGGGGGGGGGGCAGTGCCACCGAAGGGGGCATTTCTGTTGTTTCCAATAGCAACATTCCTGGACTACATGGTGGCAGCATTAACTTACGTTAGCAGTTGTGCTAGGCTGCTGTTTCACTCAAGGGGGAAGATTCTCTCTTGAACACAGTATTTCCTCACCGATATTTTGATCGGAGTGTGGAGTATCACTCATAGAGGGACTTGTACGCTGGGGCAATAACCAATTGTTAATACGTAAAAAGGCAACTTGCAGCGGAGCCTTTCTTATGTCTAACACATGGCCTCATTTCTTTCACAGGTATAGAATACAACATGGCTCGGGTACCAATGGCCAGTACGGATTTTTCTACACATGAATATTCATATGATGACATCGATGGCGATTTAGCTCTTGAAAACTTTGCTCTTGCAGATGAAGATATCAACATTAAGGTTTATTTTCACCTTTGTGAAATGAAGGCCTTGAATATCTAAAAAAAACTGGAATACGGTTAAATCAGACTCATCATGAAGGGTAGGGGCACCAGGGGCGGGGAAGGTGCCCCAGAACATTTTTCCGCCCACAACAAATTGTTCATAATGAAAGTTTTGTATTGCCATAATACATCTTAACACGCTTTACCCCTTAAAACATCTTGCCTCCCTGAAAGTTATTCTCTTTTTCCCATTTAACCCCCTTGTCTGGTATGGGCCTGAATGTAGTACAGTAATTATGGTTGCTGTAATCAAAAGGTATACAAGAGATGCATATTTATTCAGATTAATAAAAACAAGACCATGTCACTAAATTACAGTAAATACATTGAAATAAAGGGAAATAACCAAGCCTGTTTCTCTATAAAAGGGAGCTGTCATTTTCCAGACATTACAGCTGCAAGGAAGCTTGATTGTCTCCTTCGGACTCAACTTTTGTTGTTCGTTGTAATCTTATTCAAACTCTTGTTACATTGAATTGCTAGTTCACTTGAAGGTAATAAATTCACAGGTAAAAGAAACTTTTCTGGCTGCCGAAATCGTCTTATCATAAAACTTGGAACCCCTTCCCCAACTGGTCTGAAAGTTGGACTTGAACTTCTATAAAGCAGCCATTCCTGCCTTGTTGCTACTGTGTTAACCACTTCAAGGCAAGGACAAACCTTTAGCCGGTTTGTCCGGGCACGAACAAACCTAGTCGGTTTTCAGTGCCCTTTTTTATGGTATGTTTTCTAATGTGTTGGCCGTGTCAATAATCAGTTGCATTTTTGCCACCTGATAAGGGGTTTTAAACCGTAACGTCGTGGACTTTTTCACAAACTTTGACCGCTACCTTTTTTCGACCAATATATGTATATACATGTACTTTATTGTACAATCAGAGTAGAGAATAGTTAGTGGGATCGGCATCTTTGTCTTTATTGAAACTTACAGATACCTTTGATACATGAAGCCTTTGCGTTAAGTTCACAAGATGTAAAGTTATTCGCCTCACCGTGGTCGGCACCAGGGTGGATGAAAACTAACGGACGAATGATAGGTGGAGGACCATTGTATGGCGAGCCGGGAGGGCAATATTATGAAACATGGGCGAATTATTTTGCGAGGTAATGTTGTGTAGTTTTTTTTTTTTACCAGATAAATAAAGAATCTTGCGTCACAGTGGAAGGGTTCCCCTACAAATTCCAAGTCTTCAATGTTTTCACTTCATTCAACATTAAATGTGTTAAAGCGCTTATCTACTTAAGCGTTGTCATGTGAGAGCTGTGAAAAGAGGTATTCGTTCTGCCTTCTACTAGTTTTGAGAAGATAAACATATTTTAAGCGAATTAGTGTTCTCTTGCGGATTGCAGAGTATTGACAAATCAGACTTATCTCCCTGATAGAATGGGAAGGGAACTGTGATGTAAAGTACTACCTAAATGCAAATTTTACACAGAGAGCAGAGTTGCGCGCTGATAGCGTTCTTTCTTTTCTGAATCGTGAAATTGCAAAGCGCGCAAAGGGCGCGAAAATTTGTGGTCTTACACGGAAAGCATATGTAATCATTAAGAAATGGAAACTGTAGGGGTTGCAGACCGTTTTGGGGATAACATACATCGTATCGAAACTACCTGAACTACCCGATGATATAGCCAATCTTTGCTCCGTGAGTCGCTCTCCAACTGACTATACACATACTAGAGAACGACAACTAGGCTTTGCGATATGGGATGAAATTTACGACCTCTGAATACATAACCTGTGTACTCTGCCAACAGGTTACTTGGTAAGGTTGACATGACTTATACTATCTAGCTATGTGGAATGGAACTATTGAAGAAACTGAAGTGACTCTACAGCGCGAGTATAGCCGCCGAAAATTTCGAGTTCTTATTAGAGAAATTGTCCTCTTGAGAGCGAAAACAGGTAAACCGTCTGGAGGAGACTAGTCGCCGTCGGTGACTGCATACTTCATCGTATCGTAAGATTCCCCGACGAAACTGTAAAAATTCTCCGACGGGGGCACGGCCCCCTTGCCCCCTCTGGAGCCACCTCTGGATTCGGCCAAAAAATGATGTCATTATGTCGTGGTGAATTGATTTGCTGTTCAATGAATATTTAAAGATTAACGAGGCGAGTAGAGGATCTATGGTAACAGTACGAAAAGGCTAATGCATGGCCCACTATTTACAATCTAAATTCTGCATTCCATTCAGAAGTTACTTTGCACAACCCTCTCTTAGCTTTGGTTATGAGACTGGCCTAGATGTGTCCTTATCAGAGTCTCCTTAAAGTCAAAACTGTAGACATGCATGGTGGAAAGGCAGAACCATATTCATGTGAGTTGTTCAGACCAATTTAAGTTGCTTTTATGACCATTCGACTCTATTTGTAGTTGAATCTAAGGTCGGCTGGCATTTTAATGTAGGGTGATGATGAAGATAGAATTTGCAGAAAAGTAGGATGGTCAACCTAGAGGTTCGAAGTTCGAGCCCCGACCTGGTTATCGTGAGGTGATTCATCCAAGCAAGAGGTATCGGCTATTCTCCCATCTCGAGTGACCTTAAAACTTAAAACAAAGACACAAATATGAAGTATAAAATGAAACGGAAACCACCTATAGTGAAGCTTTATCCCTACTCCATAACCCGTCCGGTGCCAGGAAACTCTCGGACAATTCCCACCCGGACTGATCGCCTTGGACGGTCCTCCTCGGGAAGATTCCCACCCGGACAATCTCCCTCCCACCACCCCCGACTGTAAACTTCCATTCAGGATAATTCAAACTTTCTGGTTTGGGAAGATGGCTGAAGGGTAATGATCAAGGGTGGAAAATGTTCGAGTGGAAATTGTCGGGAGGGGGAAGCTGTTCGGTGACGAACCTTTTAAAGGGGTTCCCCACATTTTTGCTCACCAAATGTTGTTAAATGATTTCTTCTGCGGCCTGGATTAATTAACATAAAAGGTTTTAAAATGACATTCATAATAATAGGCAGGGAAAAAGAAAAGGGAAAAGTAAAAACTGAGTTGATCGCATTATCTGATAATTAAAAAATTCTTTCTTTTCCTTAGGTTTTTAGAAGAGTATCAAAAGCAAGGGGTGTCATTTTGGAGTTTGACTCTTCAGAATGAGCCTTCGACGGGTTTGATCAAAGACTACGCCTTTCAGTGTACGTACCTAGGACCAAATATTAGCAGGGAATTTGTAAAGCTGGATCTTGGCCCGACCCTTGCAGCAAAGGGCTTTGGTCATCTCAAATACATGATTGTGGATGATCAAAGGTCAAACTTACCAAGATGGCCAAGATGGGTAAGTGACCTTGACCATAGCGACACATGACCTTGGTGGAATGTCAAGGCTGACCAGAAATATTTGAGTTCACCTCCCGTTATTGCATTTTGTGACAAACTTTAAAAACAAAAAACTCTGCAGAGGTGTTTCCATTGTCCCTAGGAATTTGGACCAATATATTCTGATGCAACTTTTTGGAATGCACCAGAAAATATATTATTCCAAGGAGTATTCATAAGCTATCACCTCATAGGTCCTTAAAATTTATTCTGCGCCCTGTATTCTGTGACATACCACCCTCGTTAGACAATACTGCGCATTTTCAGACTTTTGACCTGCAAATTCGGAATCAGCGTCCTCGAGGGCACTAGGAGACATTCTCAAACCTTTTAAAATCAAATCGGGAACTGAGCCACCATTTCTGTTGCGCAAATTGAGCTGCCATTTTGTTTATGTTTAATTATTATAAAAATCGCTCGAAACTGCCTAAGTGCCAAAAGCTATTTTTACATCCTTAATACCATAGCAAACAATATCAATCACAAAATAAACTTCATATGATATGACAATTAGGTTCAAGCTAAAAGGGGTCTAGGCTGTACTCAGAAATGGCAAAACTGTCGTGTTTTTAATAGCTCGTCCAATCAATTTTAGGAATAATAAACATTTCAATCTGATACCTACAATTTTTTAATACCCAGGGCTTTGGAGTTCCTCCCCTGTTCTCCCGGGGCGTTGCTTTCGATCCCACTAGGTTCCCTATAAGGCGGCGTTCCCTCGACAACTGCACCCATTTGTATGTGCGTATAATAAGCGTGTAGAAGTACATATATACATGGATAAAAAATGAAAGTAAGAAAATGCGTTAAACGAATATTATTTGCAATAATTGAATAAATAATATATTTTTAAATTTACTCAATAGATTTTGAACGATCCTAAAGTAACCCCATACATTAATGGTATCGCCCTTCACTGGTATTTTGACTTTGCTGTAAGCCATGAACGCCTCCAAGAGACACACAGTGAGCTTCCAGACTTCTTCATGCTGAACAGAGAGGCCTGTTCTGGGGTCTTCAATTTCGAAGAACATGGCGTCGTTTTAGGAAGATGGGAACGCGGTGAGCTGTACAGCACAGATATTCTTGAGGTACACACACGTTCCATTTACTTCTATCCCTGCAGATTTTAAAGGATATATGAGAACGACAAGGATTATATAAAACTGGCACATTGATTTGCCTGACATAGTTATAACGGGAGCCTAATTATCTTACCATCAAGCACCCTGAAGATTGACAAACCCTAATTTTACTCCCCGTAATGTACCGTACCATAGATTGGAATGGATAACAGAATTCGTCGCTGCAGAAGGGTTTAATATGGTTCCTTAGCAAGTTTGTAGATTTTTGCGACTGTTGGGTTTTCTTTGGTGGGGAAGAATTCCTGTGGGGACGATTGCTTGAATCGATCACGATTTTCCGTCATAATCATAGACCTGTGAAAAGGAGGGGAGAGGAATAAATCGAAATGGGAGGGGTAATAATTTTCTAGTGTTGCACCGATCATCGGTATAAAGTATCGGTATCAGCCGATATTACCCATTTTCGTCCTATATCGGTATCGGGAAAATTTATCCAAAATACCGATACTGCCTTACCGATATTTCTCATCCTTTACTTCATAAAAATTTTACATTTGCTCGACTGTAAGTTCTTTTTCTGACTCATGAAAAAATGTAGTTACACGGGTACAAAAACAGGAGCCTGGTACATACTACATACTGCCTAACTTTCCTTGATATCGGCATCGGATTGATATCGGCCGACATTGAGAACTGACATATCGGTATCGGTAACGTCGGCTACTTGTCTTATCGGTACAACACTATAATATTCCTTTCCTATGCCAACGAATTCGGCGAACATCTAAATATGAATCAAAATATTAGTTAGACATGTAAGTTCGAAATTATTAAGGTATTTGTACTTTGACTTATTAGCCCGTCACACTACAGAGATTTTCAATTCGAAACCCGATCCCATTTTTTTCTAAATCGGACCAATAGTTTTTTATTCAGACTTTGTTCTAAGGATGGTCACGCAATATCGATATCTGATCCTAGTTTGTCTCACGATACTTTTCTGTTACTATTATCTAACTCATATCGCTCAACAGAGCGATATTTTTGTTCGAAAATCAATCCGATTTTTATACGCGTTTCCGATAAACCCTGTCTGTCGATGTGACTTCAGGAAATAATTTAGTTTACATTTCATCTTCGTAATCCTCTGATGCAAATCATATATTTACATAGGTTGGCAAAATTTTGGCTCTCTCTCTGACAAGGGATGGATAAGATTTTAACTAAAACTCACAGAAATCGGACCGTAATCGGGTATCTGAAATCGCTGTAGTGTGACCCGCGCTTTACACTCCAGTCAACCCTGATAGTGTTGCGTTCTGACCTGGGGATACTTGCTCAAAATGTCAACCCCCGGAAGGAAATATCCTGTGATCTTGAGTATGCATTAGCTGGAATTCCACCGAGGGGTAGCACTATCCATGTTAACTCCATTATCCATTTGGCTAACATATCTCATATTAAGTGAATACCTTTAATTACATATTACGTCAGGGTATCGTTCACAGGCCACTAAGTAGGCCTTAAAAGGATCTTACCTAATTTTAGTCATCAGTCTGTGATATAACATATAACAGTGGACCTGAGCGTGACACAGTGACTAGTACATGCCAATGGCATATTAACAACACTTTGATTTGTCAGTCAAGGTTCTGTTCTAACTTCATTTTCAGGATTTGAATAACTGGGTTGGAGGATGGGTCGACTGGAATTTGGCCCTTGATTTACAAGGTGGACCCAACTGGGTCGGTAACTACGTAGACAGCCCCATCATAGTAGATGCGGAAAAAGACGTCTTCTACAAGCAGCCAATGTTTTATCATTTAGGACATTTTAGGTTTGTCACCAAATAAAGTTTGCTTCATATTTAACAGCTGTTTGTCATATTCTATCGTAGGCATAGGCATCCGCAAAGTGGGTATCAGTAGCCCTCTGCACATGCATACAAGTTACTCGTCAGTCACATCACTAGTTGTACCAATCTCGCCTGCTGAGACGTAGTTTTGAAGTTATTTAAAGTTTCTCGAGACTGAAAAATAAGAAATATGACCCAGTGCCGTAATGCAACATTTCGCTGTACAGAGCAAGGCATTTCCCAAGTTGTTTAAATGTCCAATTATGTCTACGATGAATATGTACTCGCCAAAGGGGATGTCTTGCTCCCCTTCAGTCGAGTCGAGGGTTCCTGGTTTCTACCTCATACTTGCAAGTAGATCATTAGAATCACAAAAAACGACTCTTATTTGCACGAGGAGACTGTGATGAATGTCACGATACTCATAAGGATTGATACCCAAAACACGTGTTTTTAGTATTCTATAACTTCATTATCCAACTCACCAACAGTGTATAAACGTTGAATCATTGATCTGGTAATACGCAGCAGCTTTATATGTGACGAATTCGTCCACTTCAGATAATTTTGGTTTGGTTTTACATTTTAGTAAATTCGTCATACCTGGTTCAATTCCCATGGAAATGACGTCAGACCGACATAGCTGTCTGGAATATATAGCATTTCAAAGACCCGATGAGAAAATGGTTGCTGTCTTTCTTAACAAGTAAGTCACGTCATTTTTTATCGTATGGATATGATTTCATAGGACCTTAGAAACAGAAGTGTAACCTACCGCCATTGTGCTTGGTGCTCAGCATAAGCAATGGAGTAGGGAAAACAGGCCAGTGAGCCACAACTGGAAAAAGGCCGTGGCCGGCCCGACTTAAACCAATTGGTTACAAACTGAGCCGTAAAACCTCATCTAACTAACTAACTAATCCTCGGACTAAATAAGCCCGTAACTATATAAAGAATACATAATATTCATTGTTTGCCGTCTAACATGACGACAGTATCGGTAGTTAAAGCAGACGATGCTGTCAATGCATATAGGGTATATAGACAAACAAGTTTAAGAGGGCAGTAGAGGATTGAATATTGAACATGTTTGCAAGCAGACTTTGAGCCATCTGCATTTGTACCATAAAGATACCCAGCAGTTATAAATCTTACAAGGCAACCGCTGGACTAATTCGTTGCTATCAGAAAATATCGTCATGAAATTGACGATATTGACGAAATTGACGATATTTTTACATTCAGGGAATTTTCATGCACAACAGACTATCCTGCCTCTGGTTTCTTTTCTTGCTCTTAATTCGTCCTCGCCAAATCGACGGAAGAAACCACATGGTGAAGCAGACTTTCTCCAAAGTCCCCTCGATTTTCTGGCGAAGTGTCGAAGGGCGAAACTAAATATTATTCCCGAAGGATTTCTCCTCCCAAAAAGGAGCCACGTCCCCAAAGAGGACAACAAGACTGAACATGACCTTCAGATCTCTACTTTATGGATCTGTCATGCGTAGCTCCGCCAAAGGAGGCCGAAAAAGAGCAGAACTGTGGCTTCGTTTTCATTGGTTTGATGAGGGACGTTCTGTTACGTAAGTGGTATGTTGTCTGGTGCACATACCATGTGCGTAATAGAACAAATTTAAGTCCCACGTAAAAACTTGTCGCACTGATCTGATCTAGTTCAACTAAAATGGACGCGTGTGTTTTGACTTTTGATTTATTGACATTTATTTAATAAGGAGATTAAATCACAAACGTTTGTTAAATAACTCAACACTTTCAAACCGTAACATTAAGTTACTAAACACCCGTTTGTTGTTTTGTATTTCATCAGAACGGAGCATACAATACCAATCCACATATTTGATGTACACGTTGGGTTCCTTAGTATGAAGGTGCCAGCTCGTGGTATACAAACTTACATCTGGTAGACAGGGAAAGCCTTCCCGAAGTCCGTCGGGTCCTAGGCATACAGGTTGTCACCTGGAGGTGCACAAACGTTCATTATCTTCCCATAACAGTGTTATCTACCTCTTTGCTCTGAAAATCATTTCCGTATGTGGAACTTGAACACTTGAAGGTCTGGTAGCAGGAAAATATCTGTTGTGCCCCCTCACTTTGGATTAACATTAATATGCAAACTGTCACTTGGACGAAGGGGCACATATGCTAGTTTTTGTGTATTTCTTTGTTATCTCATCGCTCCCTGAGAATGAGACATTGTATTCTCTCTGACAGTTGAGGTATATACGACAATGCCATCTATAATAGCAACCGTTGCCATGGTAAAGGTTAATATTTCCAAGTTACTAGTCTTAGGGTCTAAGCAAGGTGGATTACCCCAGGGTGACCAGAAATCCATGACTGAGGGAGGGAAAAAACGTGTTCGTGTGTGTGAGGGTGGGGGCTGATATACGGTCTTGAATCAAAATTAAATGAGTGCAGAGAGATAGAGAGGTAGAGTCAAAGCTTCTCCACAAAAGTATGGGTTTGTGTATTCCCCTATTTCCTGACAATTCCGCATATGGATCAGACCAGTAACCGTTGCCCTTCAGCAATTTAAAATTCATTCAAGCTACTGCTGAATGCACCACGTATGTAAATTTCCCATTTTCACTTTTCATCTGGACTGATCTCGAGTTCTGGATTTTCGTGTGGACCATTAAATCGTAGATGCTAAATTCATAACTTATTTAAATTTCTTACGGTGTGTTTAGAAGACTGGCTCAGAAAGTTAAAAGAAACAACAAAAGGAATTATTTCAATATCTCTGACTAGTAACCACATCTTATTGGACAATGTACACTGTATAATTTGTCTTTGAGGTGGCCGAGCGAACGTTTTTTAGGTAGATGACGATCGACGTAACATAATCTCATCTAAATAAGCAATATCATCATCGTTTTTAATCAAGCCCAGCAAAGCAGTGTCATCAGCAAATTTGACTAGTGAACAATTGTTATTGTTAGACCTTGCATCCGACGTGTATAAAGTAAATAAGAATGGAGCTAAAACCGTTCCTTGCGGTGCCCCGGTGTTTGAGGTAATGCTATGTGATACATTACATATAAAACATGGCAAGAATTTTGCTTTGGACATTAAACCTATTCATTGCACGCAATGACATGGGTTATTCGGTACTAACCCACAGTCGTGTGTTAGTATATACTAATGCACGGCGGGTGACGTCAAACATGGGGGTACGTACAATCAAATTTTGACCAAAATCTATGATTTAGGAAGTTAGGTGTTATATAAAAACAAATCATGAATGTTTTCCATTCGTGCGATAGTATGAATAATTGCATTTGTTGAAAGATTTAACGTTCTATTCAACTCGGCTTTGCCTCGTTGAATAGATCATTCAATCTTTCAAGTCATAAAATCATTCATACTATCGCACTCATAAACATTCATGATTTGTCTATTAGACTAGGCTGTTCCTGTCAAACACCCAAAAGTCATTTCCGATTGATTCCTCTGTGGGTAGCCTACACGACTTTCTTCGAGCAACTGGCATTGAAAGGCAAATTGTTTTTCCCACTGGCCGGCGAAGTGAAGATTTTGTCTAGTAACATTCGTGCGACAAGCTCCTGGCAATTTTGTCAGTCTTAACTGTCTCCTTATTGACGGAAATATAGCCATTTCACAGTGGAATTTCGTAAGAGCCCTTTGTGAAACAGAAAACGTTTAATCCATGTCCTCCAAATCCCATTACAAAAGTCAGTTCCAAACTCAAGATATTTCATTTTAAAGATTTGTAACTTTTGTCGAGAAACACCTCCAGTTTTCCTCAAGGTAAAAGAATATGGAGACCGTACTGCCTCAGAAGCATTTTGATATTCACAAACAGTTCGGGAGGTTCCCCCCTTTGGGGGTGGGGTGGGGTGGGGACCATTGACGTGGCCATTTTGTCTACTTAACCCACAGTTTCACGCGTTCTTTGTGTGGCAAATGAACTCTCCTGCAAAATTTGTCGGTCTAATGTAATGACATTTAATGCATATTTGGTAGGTGCTTTGTCATAGCTGCCGAGAAGCTACGTTATAATCGGTGGTTCACCACGCCGTTTTTTAAATAAACTCTAGTATATGAGTGATCTTCGTCCTTCCTAACCTTGTCTTTGTAAGGCTCTCAGGCCTATACCATACGTTGGATAAATTTTCCCCATACGAGAAAACCTTTGCTTTCTCATAAACGGGGGACTCTGATAAAGATGTCCCGTTTGTAGCTGGATAGCTTTATATCTTTCCGTGTTGAACTAGCCTAAAATTGTACTATATGTCGTCTATAACGGGCAAAAAAGTGCCAACATCTTGACGAAATCCAATGCACCATGATGATATCCTAGATTTCCTAAACTGCACAATAATGTATATCTTGAAAATTTACATTTCTTTGAAAATTAAAAATTCTGATCGCTAAATGCCTTTCGAATACAACTTTCCCCGACCAAAACAAATGGGTTTCTTCACTGGGAAATACCTTTAACTTGCCAAACCTATGTTACATATTTTATGCTTTAGTCTTTCATATTTCTAGTAAATTGTATAGTGAACACTGTTAAACTAAAAAAAACTAACTCATAGTATTTATAACTGGTGTCACGTAACTTTGCAGTAATAATCAATATTATTCAATCAACAATATAATACATTACTACTCAGACCGTTTACCTACTGTGAGATTTTCAAGAAAGATTTTAGTATCATCTGCACACGATTTTTTCCGATGATCACGCGGCTGTCTGTTCATGCCAAAGTAGTATAGAATGGCTAACGCACAGACACATCATCACCAGTTATTATTCGGGTTGACAGTAAATGACTTATGTACAAGGACAAAGTTTCCAACCTTTTAATCAAGTAAGTACATAACATGTGTACAGGCGCGTAGCCAAGGGGGGGGGGGGATTGAACCCCCCATGACCCAAGCTCGAAAAATTAATAGAAAAAAATCATCAGAGCATTGGGAAAAATATGTTGACACGATTAACTTCACTACGTTTTAGGCGCAAACATTGCACAATTCGCCTCTGGAGACGTAAAAAAGCCGTTTTCCCCGAAAGGGGAGGGGGAACCTCTCCCCATGTGTCCCTCTCCCATGTCACACTCCAACAAAACTCTCCCCATGACACAATCCTGGCTACGCGCCTGCATGTGTGTCATGACTACACTCTACAAAATGTCTAAAATGTCTGTACATTTATAGAAGAAAAAATAAAGAAGTACAAAAAGAAAACGGATAAAGTGCTGTCAATTTTTTGAAACTAATTGACAGCAATTTTTCCGTTTTCTTATTTTGTTCTTTATTTTTTCTTATGTGCAGGTACTCACATTTTTTACAGTGTACTCTAAACTACTGTCTATTTTTCACATCTAAAGTACTTAACAATCCAGAGATACTTAGCCAACTACAGCACCCATCTGAACTAATTAAAGGCATTGTCTGGTGGTAATTTGTAAGAGTATTACATGAAAGATTAAAACTTTTCATTACATGTCATCCAAACCCCATATCGAGCTCCATTCCTAACTCAAGATATCCCTTCTTAAAGAGTGGTTACCTTTAACAAGAAATACCTCCAGGTTTCCTCAAGGTCACAGAACACGATAACAAGTGGGAACCAGAAAGCCCAAAGGCTTAGTAATTCCTTGCCATTGAAAATGTTGGGATTTTCGTGGGAATTCTTGGGAAGGTTTGCTGGCCCCAGAGATGACCTTTGACCTCCCCAAAACAAACGCGTTCTTCCTCCAACCATAAAGCATCCATGTAATCTATCCAAGCTTCCCACATTAAGAAATCGTGTTTAAGAAGGTTCTGACACTTTGACCCCAGGTGACTCCAGATGACCTTTGACCTCTACCAAAGACAACATGGTTCTCACCTTAAGGCATGTACATACCAATTATGAAATCCATCATGCAAGCTTCCTACCTTGAGATTACTTTTTAACAAGGTTTTCAGTATTAGACTCCCCATAACCCCAGATGACCTTTGACCTCTACCAGAAACAACAGGGTTGATTTTCTCACCATAACGCATCCACATACTACATATGATATCTATCCGAGCTTCCTACCTTGAGATATCGTGTTTACAAGGTTTTCGGCTTTTAACCTCTGGTGACCTCAAATGACCTTTGACCTCCACCAAAAACAATAGGGTTCTGTCTCTCAACATAAAAATTCTATATACCAAACATGAAAAGTGTCAGTCATTGCTATACCTCGAGATATCGTGTTTACAAGCCATTTACAAGGTTTTCGCAGTTTTACCTCCAGTAACCTCAAATGACCTTTGACCTCCACCAAAACAGTAGGGTTCTTATTCTTAACATGACAAATCTAAATACCAAATATGAAAAGTATCGGTCATTCCTATCTCGAGATATCATGTTTACGAGGTTTTCAGTTTTTGACTTCTGGTGACCTCAAATGACCTTTGACCTCCACCAAAAACAATAGGGTCTTTCCTCTCAACATGACAAATCTATACACCAAATATGAAAAGTGTCGGTCATTGCTATCTCAAAATATCGTGTTTACAAGCCATTTACGAGGTTTTCGCAGTTTAACCTCTGGTGACCTCAAATGACCTTTGACCTCCATAAAAAATAGGGTTCTGTCTCTCAATATGACAAATCCATATACCAAATATGAAAAGTGTCGGTCATTGCTATCTCGAGATATCGTGTTTACAAGCCATTTACGAGGTTTTCGCAGTTTAACCTCTGGTGACGTCAAATGACCTTTGACCTCCACCAAAAACTGTAGGGTTCTTCTCTCAAATGACAAATCCATATACCAACTATGAAAAGTGTCGGTCATTGCTATCTCGAGATATCGTGTTTACAAGGTTTTCGGTTTTTGACCTCTGGTGACCGAAAATGACCTTTGACCTTCACCAAAAACAATAAGGTTCTTTCTATCAACATGACAAGTCTATATACCAAATATGGAAACTGTCGGTCATTGCTATCTTGAGATATCGTGTTTACAAGCAAGGCGTCACATACACACATACACACACGACATCACCATTGCAGAGATTCCTTGCCTGCCTTCGGCAAGGAATCAAAAATGCCTCAGATTCCTTTTGTATTCTCTATTATTGGATACCTTGTTTGTCCTTGAAATTTGATACTGTTGGAATGTTTAGATGTTTTTCCGTGCAGATATATTTTGTAGAAAACTGATTTAAATTTCTAAAGTGACTTCCCAAGTTGGGTTGATAATTTGAACCCATTTCCCCACCTTAAAAGATAATCCCTTTGGGTAAGGAGGCAATGTGATTTAGTTTAATGGTTTCCCCAGCGTAATCGAATATGTGTTTAAGATGACAGAGGAATTAGTTATAGACTGTGGAACCATATGAATAATCAGCGGCGTAACGATTAGCTTGGGGCGGGTCCAGAACCCAAAGGGCAGCTATTAGGAGGTCCAGTGGCGCCACCAGAGGTTGACGATTTGGGGGCACCAAAGAAGATGGTACTTAAAGTCCACCCTAGATACATCTGGCCAAGGGGTCGGTAAAAATTGTGTATTTTTGAGAAATTTTTTTTAAATTTAAGATGGCTTAGATGCAAAGTGGTGCTATTTTTGACAAATTCCCGAACTGACTATATATTAGAAAACTTTTACGATTAAGTGAATTCTTATACTTTTGGTTGAATGTAAGGAAAAGCTGTGGTGACTAAGTGGAAGGGTAACAGTTCCTTTCCTTGAAAAAATTCTTGTTTAGTCAGGTTAGGTGGCTTAGATGCAAAATGCAGGTGTCTTAGCAAATCTTGCAATTAATTACATGCATAGAAATACAAGAAGGAGATCTATCGAGTTCGGTAAGTTTAAAGGGAAATATTGCGTTAAAATGCACCAAGATGGCGTGCAAAGAAAATACGCCAAATCGTTATCAAAGCATTCAGTCTCACTAATAAATAGCAAAAGCTTTATCTCTTTAAAATATTGTGCATTGCAAGAGTTATGGATGTTGCATAATTTAAATTTTAAAAGTTTGGATAAACAAATTATTTTTGTGCAACAAATAACCGACTTTCTTCCTGTGGGAACCTTTTTCTTTAAAAGAAAGCTGCAGTACTGCCTTATTTTAAATTGTCTATCATTCTGTATCTATTACGATATCTTTTAAAAATATGAAAATTTGTGTAAAACAAACGCAATGTTTCCCGTTAAGCACTTCAGTAGGTTGAAATTGTTTACATCATTGTTGTATTGAAATTCGGGGTTGGAAGGTTTGATAGCCTCATACAGCTACATAAATTCATCATCGTCCATTACATTTAAATAACCAGAAGCAATTGCTTCACAAACTCAATGAAGGATTGCCATTCTTCAACTTTCATATTGAGTAAGTTTGACGTATACTTTTACGCTATATACTGTTACCATAACCAGCCATCAGTTTGGGCGTCTGCTACTCAAACGAGTTAACGAATATCATCACGCGACTTTCATTCCCCGTCGTAGAAATCTAAAGCGCAATTGTTTCAGGGAGCGGACGTCAGCGCAACAACGTGGGCTGTGGGTACGCCGCGTCGCCCTTGCCCGAGTCGTACAATCTAAAAGCTCCCTAATAGAAAGATGCTACGCGTTGTTAGTATCCACACTCATCCCTTATACAATGACAACACATGATTAGAGACGCCATAGTAACCGGGCATTTTATTGACATCAGAACTTTCTACGGCTATTTAAAATGTCAAATTCAGAAATATCGCCACACACAAAATAAGCAGGATTCACAAACTTGTGAAAATTTCTTTCTCAAGTAAGCTACTATCCTTAGCTTAACACTGAACCATTCGTGAAATGGCTTACCAGCTATGCACTGTTGTTTGTCACGTCCATGATTTTGTCAGCATCTTGCATGCCATATGAACAAAATGATGTACGTTTTATACAGCTAGTTTGCAAATTTAACGTCACAGAAAAACGGACGAGGGAAATTACCATGGCAGACCCTGTACCGTCCTGTTTCTAGACCAAACGTTAAATCGGTCCACGACCGTTCTGAAAATCAACACAGGGCATTCCGTCCTCTTTGTCTTCCGTCCTGAAATCGAAAACTCCCGTATCACGTTTCAGGCCACAGTGGTCAAAACGGGATGGACGTGAGACAACGCGGAGGACGGGATTGGTAAGCGTGACAGGCCGTGATTGCAGTGGATGCCTGGCAGATTTTTAAACTGTCGAAAAATTTGCCACGGCAATCACGGCTCGGATGAGAAACCTAGTAGGCCGTAGTAAAACGGGGTGAACGCGACAAAACGTGACAGTGTGCAATAGGCCGAGACGAAACTTGGAGGCGCGCTATGGCGCGCTGCGTTTTACTACGATCTGACACGGCTCACACGGTCTTGGGAGGGAGTCTATAAAGGTCGGGCCCGAAAGAAGAACTTCATTCGAGACTCAGCAATGCTATGGGCTAAGTTTATTATTACAACACTGCATTTAAATACGCAGAAAGAAGGCGCGGTTCTAAGGGGAGGGGTGGGGGTTAGGGGGCTAAATTCCCCTCCATTTTTCAGCCGCCGGGAACATAATGTAAACCTAGCATAAACAATTTACTCTGTTCTTACTGGCGCTTTCATTTCCAGTGTTGTAGTCAGGACCAGCATATTCGAAACCGAGACCAAGACCGAGACCAGAGGGTGTCAAGACCGACACCAAGACCAGGAGCAGAAGGTCGAGGCCGAAATCGAGACCAGGAAGGTCCGAGACCGAGACCGAACGTACATAAGGAAAATGAAACTAACTATCCAACTTTCTGAATATTTTTTACCTGATTTTATTACCTTATGCTTTACAAACGACCTATAGTACCAAGAGTGCATCAGCTCATTGATATACACCTGTTTTCTATTATCATATCCCAAACATAGTAATAACTTAATCATTTTTTTAATGTGGCCCTTCTCTTTAAATCGGGGTCAGTCAGTGCTACAAATGTTAAGTGTTGATGTACTTAGTGCTAATTAATGCACCATAGTAAGTTTGTCCAACCCACAGAAAAATGAGTCACAAAACTCTAGCTAGTATCAACTTTTCCTTTGGACCAAACATGACCATGAAGTACTCGCAGTTCACAAAATGCCTTCATTGCTCTTGAGGAACATGGGTGTCGAAAGCATGTTTGCAAAGAGGCATTCTCGATGTGGATGCGAGATTACGCCACCCCTGCTGAAGACCCTGTCCACGGGTGCTGAGGCAGCAAGGACAGACAGGAATTTGTTAGTCAGTCTGTGCAGGCTCGGCAGCTTGGTCGACATGTCCTGCTAGGACTGCGTGGCCATATGTTTTGTATTTGCACTTTTTCCCCATCTAAGAAAGAATGTTGGTCGATAACGTGTTTGTATATGGAACTGGTATATTAGGTTGTTCTATTTTGTTGATAGCCGAATGATCATTCAGTAGTCAAAGTGAGTTTAATATGGTCATGAAAAGGCCAACAGGCAATCACGAAGAGCTAGAAATGGATAGCACTGACCAAACACTGAGAAGGGGATTTCAACACACACGCGCGCGCACACAGTGAACACGCAACTGCACTGCATTAAAAACTATTTTGGAAAAAGAAAAACTAAAAAACGTTTTTGTCCGTCTCGAAGCGAGACCGGAACAATTTACGAGACGGCAAGGGTCCGAGACCGAGACCGAGACGACAGGGTGCCTAGACCGAGACCGGGAAAAACCGGTCTCGAGACCGAGACCGGTCTCGAGCACTACATCACTGTTAATTTAGTGTAAGGATATAGCATAAAGCTTTTGTAATTTATCTTATAGTGGTGTATGAAAAATTCCTGATACCTTTTGATTACTCAACTTGCTTGTAAGGATTCCAAACGTTATTCAGCCTTCACAAAACCCAAACTTCATATTAAATTTCAAGGGAATTTTTTGTGGTATTGATTGACTAAGTTCAAGGTTTTGAGAAGATTTTATGTTTTTTACTTTTGGTTTTACTCTTGTTAGGTATAGGCAGCCACAGTTCCGGATTTTAACACATCTTTGGCGTTATTTTCACCTTTGAGCGCATTTAAAATTACAGATAGCGGCAACAAGAACTTTTCGATCCGTGATGCTTCCAAAACACAGGCGAGTGACATGTTATCGTTTTTTATTGCATAGAAAAAGATCCGTGGGTTACGAACAGATCTTCCATTTTGCATTATCACAACCATGCGAAACAAATGTGCATTGTTAAAATTGTTGCGCAACAATTACATATTTTTTTTTAACCAACGATGGCGATGGGTGTATTTTCAACAAACCTCTTAAAATCTGCCTTAATTTGAACTAGGCAGTTACCATTAGTAGAGAATGGGCTCTGTTTTATAAAATCCTTTTGAACTGTTCCTGTAAAGTCCAGTTGAACTTTTCACGATCAAGTCGTATTACACCATAAAGTCTAGTTAAACTGAAAACAGTAAAATTCTATTGAACTGGTCCTGTAAAGTACAGTTGTACTGATCAAAATAAAGTCCAGTGAGTCTAGTTGGACTGATCATAATAAAATCCCATTGGACAGGTCCAGAAAAGTCCAGTTAAACTGATCACAGTTAAATTCTATTGAACTGGTCCTGTTACATCCAACTGAAGTGATCAAAGTAAAGTCCAACTGAACTGTGATCCAGTAAAGTCCAATTGAACTGGTCACAATAAAATAATAAAATAATATTTTAGGTAAGTCCAGTTAAAGATCACAGTAAAATTCCATCGAACGGGTCCAGTAGAGTCAGCTGAACTGATACCAACACAATCTCATATTGACCTAGTCCGGTAAAGTCCAGTTGAAAGTCTAATTGAACTGGTGCAGTGAAGTCCAGTTGAACTAATCACAATAAAGTCCAGTTGAACTTGTCCAGCAAAGTCCAGTTGAACTAATCACAATAAAGTCCAGTTGAACTGATAACAATGAAGATCAACTGAACTGGTCCAGCATAGTGCAGTTGAGCTGGTCCCAATGAAGTCCAGTTGAACTGGTCCCAATGAAGTCCAGTTGAACTGGTCCTGCAAAGTCCAGTTGAACTGGTCACAGTGGAGTCCAATTGAACTGGTGCAGGAAAATCCAGTTGAACTTACCAAAACATTTAAAGTCCAGTTGAACTGGTCCTGTAAAGTCCAGTTGAACCTATCACAATAAATTCCAATTGAGCTGTTCCAGTAAGGTCCAGTTGAACTAGTCACAATTAAGTCCTATTGAAATGGTCCAGTAAGGTCCAGTTAAAGTAGCCATAACAAAGTCCAATTGAACTGGTCCAGTAAAGTCCAATCAACCCAATCACAATATATCTAAACTTTGAAGTAATCAAAATAAATTCAATCGAACTGCATGGTCCAGAAAGTCCATTTGAATGGGTCCAGGAAGGTTCAGTTGACCTAGTACAATGAAGTACAATGGAATCAGTCGATCAATGAAGTCCAATAAAATTGGACCAGCAAACTCCATCTGAACTGGTCCAGTAAAGTCCAATTGAACTAGTCCAGGATGTTCTCTTGAACTGGTCTAATTAAATCCAGTTGAATTGGCCCCGTTGTGTCCAGTTGAACCCATCCAGAAAAGTCCAGTTGAATTCAACTGGTTTTACCTAATTTGCATAATCGAGAGAAAATGCATTTTATCTGATCAGACGTTTTGTAGGATGTTTTGTCACCGTTTCTTTTTTCAGATTTATTCCCAAAAAGTGCAATTAACACACTTTAACAGTTTATAACAGGATTAACCCTTTATTGAATTGTTTTTATCATTTTTGATTTGTAAACTATATTCAAACCTCTACATTAGGAAATACATAAGTCTTGACACATCACTAGATTACTTGTACATGTAAGAAAGTAAATATTATGGATCTGCTTCAAATGGATTTTAAAGTACATCATTACATCTGGAATATCCTTCTACAAGTCACACATGCGTGCTATTAAATTTTAAAGTGCCCAACTGGACATGCCCAATTTCCAGAACAGTACAGTTGAAGTGGACAGTTCAACTGGTGCAGGACCTAACTGGAATTTTCAGCTTGTGAAGCAGAGCGTCACACACATACACACACATACACATACGGCCTGTGGCAAGGAATCAAAAATTCTTTCACATAATGCATCAAGGGATGGGTTAAAGGTCAAGTGAACCACGTATCTTGGCTGCACACTCTAAAAACTGTTGGATACGTATGCCTTCTGCTACTACTGTTGGGTAAAAAATATCCAAGTTGGTTACAAAGCACCCATTACTGGGTAACGTTTAACCCAACGGGGGTAAATTTTTGACCAACTTGGCGAGTTTTTTTACCCAACAGTTTAGCAGGAGGAATACGTAACCAACCTGTGCTAAAGTTTACCCAACTGTCGTAAAGTGCAGTTGTCAATATTATGCGCACCTCTTTTGAGGTACACATGTCAATGATACTACAAGCACAGTTAATGTTGAGTAGGTGTGATACACGTCCGTTGGGCGGGCAAGTATACCACACGCATAAGCACACAGGCGAAACAGATGTCACGGTAGGCCACAGTTGACCTTGTGACCCCATCGGAAGTACTTAATTAGCCAACTGGCTCATTAGACCTACATCAATTTCACTCCAGTTTATTTAACTATATTCTACAAAGCACGTTTATGCTTGTTAACGCATTTTCATACTTTAGAATGGGGTCTGCTTTCTGATTTTTAAAATGTCCCATGAGAAGATTTCCCACTATTCTCTTTTTCCCTATGATAAAGCTGTGGCTGAAACCATGGAGCTACTAGTGGCATTAGCTCCATGGTGAAACTCACTAGTACAGCATAAAAGAAAGGAGCTCCTATAAAATTTGTTTTGATTGCTAATAGCTTTGCGCTACTACCACCTTATCTTGTTTAAATTTCTCTTGATTTAAGTTGTCGTGAGGCTAGAGGAAACGGTCAGTTTAACAAGAAGATCAATGACAACTACAGGAATCCAATCGTCCATAGCATTCTTACTGGCAAGAATATAAACGTAAGGTCTACCAAATGTGTACTTTTTTCATTTTTTTCTTAATGCTTAAAAAACTGACTTTTTGCCGATTGAAAGACACCTACAGCCAGGGCCGTCGCGACCAGGGGGTGGGGTTTGGGGGTGTCACACCCCAAGTTCGTCAGAGCGACGGTTGTCGAAAAATGTGAAATACCAGTTGGAATATCTGATTCCTCAGTCTAGCATATTTTTTCCGACTGAGCTTATGTCAACTTTGTATTTTCCAACTAGATCAAGTGAGAATAATACCAAACATTATTTTCTTCACGTAAAATCGAATTTAAACTGTTCTTTGACATCTTAGTTAATGAAAAATTTCTGCGCGCGCATGCGTCACGGTTTGCGCTTCATCCCATTACCATTATGAAGGTAATTATATATGGAACTATTTCGATCACAACACTTTCCGAAAAACAGAGATACATCTCCAACCATCTGTAGGGCCTCGCATCAATATGGGATTTTCAATCTAATTTGTAGCATACTGTGGAAGGTTGAAAGTACGTATTTGACGCTATACATATTTTAAAGAAAAAATATTAATTGCTGAGCGCTTTATGCGCAGCCATTATCGGTATAGATGGTGATTGTTAATACACGTACGGCCAAAAAGCATTCTGAAATGCGCTTTTTAGTCCTTCATTCCTTTTGCTATACCTATCAGACTGGAAGCCATT
>WURT03467322.1:0-22194 GCA_009936505.3 Holothuria glaberrima | reverse complement strand
AGAGAAATAAGAGGAGATCTGTAAGATTTAGCAAATTTTTGAAAATAAACTTGGGGGACTGCCTTCTCCCTTTAAACATCTTCACAAGTTGGTAGCAAACTGGTTAAGAAGCCATACCAGTTTCATCAATGACTTGTCAACTGGACTATGTAACTATGCGCAACGGTGGGATACCTCCCTTTATGACCAGAGAGTCAGGTATGAGGCAGGTACGTATAAATCGCTTCCGGTCCTCCTTCCACGACCACAAAGTTAACGTTCCCCTCCGACGTGTATCCACAACCTTTTTGCCACCTTCCCAAAGACTAAAGGGGGGATAGACGACCCTTGTTCACGCACCGCTGCCTGACAGCTGTGCCGAGCAAACAGCTGAAGCCGTCCCAACTCATTTCACCATTTTTCTCTATACCCTTGATGTGGGCATTATTTTATCAGTAAGCTACCGTAACGTAGGCAAACATAGGTAAGACTAGGATGACCGCATTTCAATTAAATGTTAGACTTTACACAACTGTTAGAATGGCAGCTCCCTGCTGTAATAGCGAAGTTTATGGACGACCAGTTATGTGAAGATGTCACCATGGTGACCGTGCACAAACGTCACCATGCTGTCATGACTATGCACACATCGTTAATACTTAATTATGACATCACAGTCTTCTCTGGTAACACAATAAGTGGTTTACTTGCCTTTATGATTTAAAGAACATCATGTAAAAGCCCTTTTTACTGCCACATCAGGGCTAAAGGGGAGGGCTGCAGCTACCCCTCCCCTGGTAATAATTTCCAGTATGAGGGATTTGTCTTAAAACGTCTAAAAATGCCAAAAAAAAATCTAGTTGAATGGCTCGTCCCTCAAGTCTTATAGATAACTTCCCAACGAACTCCATATAAACAGAAAGACGAAGAATCATACATAAAGATTAGAGGCTGTTTAAAAATGTTTCAGGTCAGTAAATAGAGGGATTCATGGAGGTTAGAGAACCCCCTACCCTTGAACAGAAAGCTCCGGTTAGGCCAACTCTTGGATACAAATTTATCATAAAATTTGCAAACTGCTGCACTTGTTAAGGAATTTAAGTACACCTTTTTTCAAAAGAATCCCAATGTAATGGCCCCTTACGCAGCCCCATAACCCTACGGATGCGTCTTTTCCCCCTTCATAAGTTTATTCTGAAATAACAAATTTTGCGAATTCTACCTTGTGCTGCCTTAGACAACCTAGAAACTATGGCAACGGGCCTGTGCTTAGGTGTTCTGAGTTCTTCCTTCTTCTAAAGTACATCGTTACTATTATGTATAGACTCGTTTTAAAATCAATGTTCTTTTTACTGAGAAAAGGGAGTAAATAAACATCCAAAAAATGTGAAACATTAACCAGGTCTATTTTAATTATTTTCAACATAAAAGGAAGATACCCACATCATCTTTAAAGATTGGCAATAGACGCTGTAATTGATTTATGCTACCAGCAAAATTTTGAGTGACGTAAGAACTGATTGATTAATCTCATAAAATATCGATGAATCGATTTATTGATTGCTTAAACCCCGTCCTATATCACTTCTTCCTCTAATTTGGACATCTTGTTCCTTGATAAAGTATACGTCGATAATCGATCCTATCACAACGTTCGCTGGGTTCCATTAATAAAGTTATATTATTTTATCTTTGCTCAAGACCGCGTACTTTTTTAATGCAAACCTCAAAAAATCCAATTGATTACTTCTCGCAATTAAGAAATCTCCCTTTCTCCAAGCTCAATTTAGTAGACAGTCTTTTCTGGTTTATCAAACAAAATCAATTCTTCAGAGCAATGAAACTTTGGATTATTTTACAGACTTTGCCTTTATTGTTAATCATGAAAAATGACTTGTTTTGCTGTAGATTTCAAGGCGTTGATGACGGCAAAGCGGTGGGAAAGGAGAAAGCTGACGAGAAGTCAGTCTTAATGGCTTGTTTAAGTCGCATCGATCTGATGGTTACTCCTGCCTCTCTACGAGGTCGGAGAATAGAATCTATGAGATGTTGGAAATGGATTTCAGGTTTGTCTTCATCTCTGCCTCCTGAGCAGGTAGTTTTTTACATGGTAAGAGTAATGAAACTGTGATAAGGACAGAAAGAAGCGTTCGCTTTGAAGGCTACCTACCTCTTTCATTGAATGATTAACTACCGCCTATTTTAGCGGAGTGGATCAAACCATTTACGTAATTCGGTGAATAGTAGTCGTTTTAACAAGAATGTCACTTTCAAAAAATAATAAGGTAAGAGGTGATATGGAGAAATGTAATTTTTTCTAGTTAATTGCTTTTGAAAGTTTTTTTTTAAGAAAGAGTTTGAGGATGACCTGTATTCAATTATAGACGTGATCCATCCTGCATGAAGTTCACTAGAGTCTATTTCTTTATCCCCATACACAACGCTATGTAGATAAAACATCTCTGGAATTCGTTGATGCCCGAATCATTTTGCAAATAAGTGAGAATCAAAATGAGATGAACACGAAAAAAGAAGAAAAAAAAGGAAAAAAGAAAACAGAAAAAAAAAAAACAAAAAGAGGGAAAAAGAGATAGGGTAGACTATAGTGGACACCATGAAAGATTCAGATGGACACGAGAAAATATATGGAGATATTCGATTAGTCTGTTACTTTCCAGAAGCCCAGCATTACAGGTTGTCGTACATGTTTGAAGCTGACGGTTTCCCCAGTCGTTGTCCTCAGAGCTTCATAAGTTTTGCTTATGCGCTGTCGTTATTTCTTGCTCGGCTTTTTATAAATTTGACGGCGCATATTTACGGAAGTGTGCCGCGATACATGTGTGGAGTAAGTGATAATACCTCTGGACATGGCATACTGTACATACCAGATTAAAAGAAAACTGTCTTCCAGAAATTTGTACACAAATATGTGTACTTTGTGGAAGAATGCCATTCTCTGTGCTTTAGATGTATGCTGAAGATGCCACAGGTTAGACTGAAATTTTTGTTAGACCTACCCCAAAAGGAAAAACAAAATTGGAATACAAAGCCTTGTTCATTTTTGTTGGTATGATGTTTTGTAGCCTGAGAGTAGAAAAAGCTACTATCAAAATACATCATCGATTTCAGAAATGACTCTGCCTATATGCCAACAAAATTCTTTGGAATTTTGACTTCGGTACCATACTTTGTGTATGGTATCTAAGCAGGCCCGTAGCCAAGAAGGGGAGGCATTTTTGGGCCAGGCCCCTGCTCCTTGGCTTGGCCCCTGCTGGCATAGCCAGGTCCCTGTGCAATAGCATACTTTCAAATTTTGATATTTTCCTCAACATATAAAGTGACAAAAGTTTGATTATGATTGTTTCATAGGCTCAATAATGTGGTTTGTGAGTCACAAGTAAAGCCGGTTTGTGAAAATGAAGCTCATGGTATGAGCCCTCTCAGAAATTATGGAACCTGCAGAAAATCAGAAATCTGAACTACTGAATTACTCCCCCAAACTCAGATAATGTCAGTAATAGCTCTCTAAGTCTATATCCTAGCTGTTTGTATGTTTCAATGACTTGGTGAGATATTCTGTGAAAATTTATGCTTGTCCATTTAACCAAAACTTATCCATAGGCATAGGAGGCTGGGGGGGGGGGCTTCAGCCCCAACCAAAATTTCTGTGAAAATTATATATACTGAGAATTTTTCGGGAACCTACTGAAAGAAAAATAAATTGCAATGATGTAGCTAAAGGAAATCAATACTTTAAAAAAAAACTTCCTTAATTAAAATAAAGTTCTGATTTGAATTGCACCAGTATATTCGATAATTCATCATAGTTTTCCAATGGTTTAACTTATATTATCATTATCATGACGTATTTAAGACCATTGGGCTAAGTCCCCTCCCCCTCACTGATGCCGATTTTTTTTAAGTACCCAAAGTACATAAATATTTTAACACAAATTTTTACTTCAAAGGTAGCAAATGTGGCACCAGATACATAGGCGTAGGAAGCTGTTTGAGACTGGGGGCTGAACCTTGTTTCGGATCGCCGTCCTGAGCGAGGGATCTAAGGGGAGGGAGTTTCCCCTCCCCATTGAAAAATTTTTGGATTTTTGAGGGACCTTAAATGCAATTTTGGTGCATCATTTTTGGACTAATTTTAAGTTAAATTCCTGCAAATTTTTGACATTTCTTGGAAATTTTTGAATTTTTGAGAAACCTTAAATGCAATTTGGTGCACCTTTTAGACTAATTTTAAGGTAAATTACTGCACACTTTTGACATTTCTTGAAAAATTATTGGATTTTTGAGGGACCTCAGATGCAATTTGGTGCATCATTTTTGGAGGAATTTTAAGGTAAATTACTGCAAATATTTGACAAGTCTTGGAAAAGTTTTGGCATGTAAGGGACCTTAGATGCAATTTTGTGCATAATTTTGGACACATTTTAATGTAAATTACTGCACATTTTTGACATTTCTTGGAAAAGTTTGATTTTTGAGGGACCTCAGATGAAATTTGGTGCATCATTTTTGGACTAATTTTAAGGTAAATTACTGTTAATGTTTGACATTTCTTGGAAAATTTTCGGACATTTGAAGGACCTTAGATGCAATTTGGACAAAGTTTAAGGTAACTTACTGCAAATATTTGACATTTTCAACAGAAAAGACAAATAACGGGTTTTTGTCTTTGGAAAGTGGAGGGGGGGCTGAAGCATACCTCTGCCCCAACAAATTTTGCAGGGACTGGAGCCCCCAGCCCCCGCTTCCTCGACCAGATGGCATGTAAGGATACCTAATTTTTCAAAAATTTTCAAAGGGGGAGGAGGACACTCCCTCCCCTTAAACCCCTCCCCCAAACACACAGCATACTGCCGCCCCCATGAGAGAAATCCTGCCTACACCACTGATTTTTATCATCATTCTTGCAAGTACTTCTCCAAAATTTATAACCAATGTGGAAGGGTAATAACACTGAAAGTGACTGAATGTAATTAGTATGCGATCATTGCGATGTAAAAAATGACGCATGTTTATATGACATGTGCATTAACCATGCTGAACGCGCGCTGAGCGCGCAAATATTTTCGGCTACATTTTTCGGGCAAGTCTTTACAGCCCCCCCCCCAATCAAATTGGGCTCCTATGCCCATGAACTTATCGACCCCCTGAGCTTGATTGGCCCCCCTGCTCTCCAAGTCTATTTACGGGCCTGGTATCTAGCCTTTGCCCTTCGATGTGATTACAGGTTTATTCGTGACGTCACCTGTAAGTCCTCTATCTATAGAGCCAAATATTTACAATTCACATTTATTCAGTCTTCTCACATTATAGTTCCGATATTGTACGGGAACAAAGTTGAAAGTAGTAAACAGACAGTTTAATTGTTTTAACACACTCACAGACATAAGAGGCTCGCCAAAATGGAAGCAGGGGGGGGGGGCAATCGTCCAAAAACTGTGCAAACATCGGTCTACATGAACCTTCATAAAAAATAACATATAATAAGAGAGCATTATGCATGGTACTATGGACAACAGCATTCCTACAGCTTCACAAAAATGTCACACATTTTAATTGAATCACTCGACCACTTGTCCTATATGGATTAAACTTGTGTGAGTCGTCGCGGCTTTAAGGTATTTTGTCCCCCCCCCCCCCCAAAAAAAAAGAAAAAAATCTGGTCAAAATCTGAACCTAATCTGATTAAGCTGAAAATTACCCAGAAGTTGAATTTGACTAGATTTTGTTAAAAAATGTCCAGAATTGGTTCATTTTTTTTACCAAATCTACTCAAATATTAGATGAGATTTTCTGTTTTGGTGCCCGGCTGATCACTGAGACTCCTTTAGAATGCACAGCCGCTGCTGCTAACACACACAACACTCTGACTTAGAAACAGAAACTCAAAGGTAGATTACCTTCAGAGAAAGTTACTTAATTATACATCATAAATTTCCCACGAATTTAAAGGAAAATATTTGGTTACGATGCAACAACACGGCAAACAAAGAAAGAGCTATAATAATTATTGAACCATCAGTCCTGCAACATTAAACTAAAGCAATAACTTTTTATCTTCCCCAAAAATATTATGCATTACAAGAGTTACAGACGTGACATCATTTGAAATTTTAAAAATTCCGGCCAACAAATTATTCTGGACCTACAAATTATTAAATTTCTCTCCGTCAGAATCTTATTTTTGGTAAATAAAGCTACCATGATTCCTCATTTTTAATTAGGCTCCCTTTCATTAGTGTCGGTAAGTCATGGTTTTAAAGCTATGAAAATTTCCTGTATTACAAACGTACAAGGGATCTGCATTTTGAAACGCCAGTTTCAAAATTTTCCTCAAGATGAACCAAGTACGTTTGAATCTGTCAAGCTCACATTAGGGCCATTTCCATCCACAGCAAACTTGATGACAGTTCAAATAACACAAATCACAATTTAACCAAAAAACTGATGTTACCGGAATATACATTTTGCGATTCATTTTCACGAAAATTATCACATGATTAAATAAACCCATTCCTGGTTTAGCATAGGCTATGTCTGTTTGTATATCTACATACAAATTTGCGTTGTGATAACTATATTTGTTTTTGTTAGTGTTTTGTACTGTAACAACGAAACGAAAATAGCAAATGGCGTAAATTGTGTACTTTGTTGAAAGTTCAGTGGCGTGGCGAGGATCATTTTAGTAGGAGGCGCTGGGGGGCTTGACCATTTCGTGAGGGCGCCTTGTTACTTGTTACAATCTAAGCGGAGCGCCACCATTGGTTGGCGCGCAGCGTACCAGAAAATTTTAGCTAAAAAGGCCTCATAGATGGCCAGAAATGACACTTCCCAGACCTTGCAGGCTGCTCTAAAGTTTACTTAACATCCTTTATTGTGAGAACTCATGTCTTGATATGGTCATGAAATAGTTTATTGAAATAGAAAAACAGTGTGATAAGTTACTTTGAAAAATTGTAACTCTTTTGTGAGTTTGACGCCGGCATTGACACTTTTCGGCAAATCTGCACATTGACGCCGCGCAGAGGTTGGTGATGGGGGGGGGGCACTATAGAAGATGATGCTGTAAGTCCTCCCCCGATACACCCAGAAAGCCGGTGTAAAATGTGCATAAATGTGTATATTCGCATCAGAAGTAGTTTGAACCGGGAGCGAATCCTTGCTTTGTCACCTTGTGTAGGTGATGTACCGGGGTGTCCCCCTCCCCTTTGAGAAATTTTTGTTCATTTAAGATGGCTTATACGCAAAATGGTGCTAACTTTAATCAATTTTCGAACCGATCATATATTGGAAAACTTTTGCAATGACTTGAATTTTTTCTTTTGATTGACTGAAAAGGAAAGGTGTGTTGTCTAAGCGGAGGGGTACTCCTCCCCTGAAAAAGTTTTGTTAAGGTAAGGTAACGTAGATGCAAAATGTCAAATCCTTCAATTAATTGGCCCATGCTTAGAAATTATCATTATTTTGTCTGTGGCATGTTACTCGTAAAAATGTGTAACGACAAATAGTACATGCTACGAATGTTACCGTGTACGCTACTTGTGATATTATATTAGCTCTAAGATTCTCTACTGCTGCTAGGTCCGTGCAGAGGTCGAAGATGTACTTTTGTCGTAGAAGGGCTTTGGTCATAATAAATGTATTATTGCTCCGAAAATGATTATAAGATATGGAGTAAGGTGACAAATGCGCGCCGAAATTTTGCATTGAAAATCAGTCGGGCTCCGTTTTCTTCCCGAAAATATAAGATAAATTAGGTCGAATTCGCTGCACCAAGAATAATAATTTGAGTGAGGCAAAAGGTGAAGAGGTAAAGCCGATTTTTTTCAAGACCCTAGTGAATTCCAGTGGGGGGCGACTGGGGATAAGGCTTACATGGGGGCGTGCGTCCCAAGCCCCCCCCCTCCTCGTAACTACGCGCCTGTGGAAGTTTAATGTTGTGTTTGATAGGAAATTCAACAAAAATCATGTTTATTTTAGTGCTATTTTCTTCTTAGTCATTAATTTTTTTCATTAGGCATTTAAGGCCGATTCATACTCAAATTTGGAAGTAGCAGATATCGGCATTAGCAGTGAATGTTATAACATTATATACTAGGGGTTTTGATTCTAAAGATATAAGGCACACCTTGGCTAACCTAAACACGGGTGCTTTCTTTTTGCAAACGGACATTGTGACAAAAAGCCTACAAAACATCTATCCTTTTATTTATTTTATCATATTTAATTTTATTTCGCTTCTTTCTACGAGTGATAATTCATCACGGGGCAGCAGCTGACTGGTGGATGCGTTCAATGATCTCATTCAAAAGCTGTCTAATACTTGGTCTGAAATTCATTGTTAAGAGGTTACAACATAAAAATCACAGCTGTGTGTGCCCATTGTCAGGGACATCGGTATTAACTGTCTACATAATGAAGTGAAAAGATTTCGAATATTATAACAACAAAAGAAGTGATTCCGCGAGTTCTTTTTCTTCAAAAATGGAGTGTACGAATGGACCACAGAAGACTCCTTTAACCACTTTGATTATTATTTCTCTTATCAGGTAGGTTCAATTGTATAGATAAGAATACGCTGTGTTCTGTAAACAAAGATAGTTACATAGTAAAAGGGAAAAACCACGAAGTGACTGGGCCACACGCCGGTGAGCTAATTGATTCGCGTGCGCCCAGTCCGGGGTACACGGTCGTCTTTGTTTCCATATTTCAAGGCTCAACGCTTTCACGACAATGCCTCGTGCCAGATGTTCTATTAAAGCTTCATTTTGGCAGCAGTTTTGCAAATTCGGCTATAACATAGTCGTTTTACTACTCTCTTCTCTCTGTTTGTGTTTTGTGGACAATGTAGGGCTATGAAGAGTGTCGTTTAACTACATTTGAATACAAAAGTTTAAGTTGAAATTTAAACCATCTTTAAACCTATTTAGCTCATTAACCGTTGTCGCCACTTCTCCTGTTTCGGAACAATTAGAGAAAAGGTATAGTCGCGGACAGAATTTTCAAAGAAATAATCGGTAGAATCTGTCTAAATTTGAAATTTTGTTTGGTATAGTAGCCGAAAATGAACAAACTTTACAGTCTCCTTTGTTAACAAATAGAAACCAATAAAAATTACAATGAAGTGATGAGCAACTTAAAGGAATGACGCAAGTTAAACTACTTAAGTGTGTAAACGAGAAAGATGTTCTAAATATTCCGGGTATATGTGAGTGTAATTCAAATATGCAGTTTTCGAGATATTAACAGTTGAAACTATACTGTTTTCCTACTGCAAATGCGTTGTTGTTGTAATTTCAATTCTATGCCTACTACAAATTCAAACCATTTGACGTAAAATAAAGAAAATGATCAGTAATTGAACATCTTTTCTTCACACCACCGAGTTCATTCATTCAATCATTCATTCATTCATTCATTCATTCATTCATTCATTCGTTATGGTTGTTCCTTCTTCCCCAGCTTCTCATCTCGTTGACAATAATTCATTTACAACATTAGCCTTCACCTTGTTTGTTTATACCAGTAATGGCTCCTACCTCTGAAAATAACTCCTCGGAATCAACGACTATTTCTAACCTTGAAACTTGTTACAGGAGCACAAAATTTACATCTGAAGGCGTTGAAAACCTAACACAAACACTAAAAACTACTCCAAAACATGTCCAGAGTGAATGATGTTGGTGCTTGAGAGATCTCTCAAAAGATTTTGTTGGTCTTGTTTAGTTCAAACCGTCACCTGCACATATACAATAAGCACATTACCGTACGAAGGGAGGGGTAGTGCACTGGCATAATCAGAAATTTTTACTGGGGGTGGCGAAATGTATAAAGGTATTTTAAAATAAATTTCGATATAAATGAAAAATTTGTGTTTTTTTTTTATTCTTTTTTCGTAAATTTCTTTCTTTTTTCTCACTTTTTTATTATGTTTGACTAGTTATATATTTCCTTATATTTTAGCTGTTTTTTTCTGCTTTACCATTGGATATGTTGGGGTGGCTTTGACCACTCCTGGCTTCATCACTGGGACAATGAAAGGGCAAAACATGAATTGCTTTTTCGTTTTCGTGTGCTCTCTGTTTTCGTGCAATCCCAGCGAAAAATTCCTGTTGAAACCTGTTGAAAGGGTATGAACAGCATTTAACAGGTTTGAACAGGTCCAAGGGGTAACTGGAAACAGGTATCAACAGGTTTCAACAAGATTTCAATACGTCTTAACATGTTCTAACAGGAACCAGCTAGTTACCTGTTGGCACTTGTTGATTTCATCCACTCTAACAGGTAACTGAAAACTTGCATGTTCATCCCTGTTAATACCAGTTCAACCTGTTGGAATTCAACAGGTATCAATAGGAATTTTCTCCTGGGATACGCTCATATGACGTTAGGCCTTCATCTGCTATCAACTAGCCTAACTGCATAAAAATACTGAGCCTTACAAATGGGGATTCAAAGGAAGAAGTATCATTTACATCGCTCTCACGCTGTCTAGGTTATCTTTACTTTATGTTATATGTTACGTATCAATGGTGTTTCAGCTGATTACTACCATTACAATCTTCGAGCCGATCAGAGCAGAGTTTCATATGATTTCCCTTGACCACAAAGATAAAATATCTCATCTCTTTACATGTAATAAATAGGAGATGAGATACTTTGAGCTGTGTGTGAATGTCCGAGTATCTGAGTGTTTGGGTGTCTGAGTGTATGTACGTGAGTAAAAAGTGTGCCGCAAGTCCCTTCTAACAGTAAGACAGATGAAGACGAAACTTGGTTGGTATGTACCTCATCTTGAAAATTTGAGCATACGTAAATGATGACGTAACAGGTCATAGATCAGAGTTTAGAGGTGAAATCTCTAAAAATTGGTTTTTGCCATTATTTGTTGCAGTATGTTAGAAAAAAGTACTAAAACAACAACATATATAAGGAATGATACAATCATTTTTAAAGTGGTACTTTTTGATTGCTAAGGTTGTGGTCCAAGGTCAAATGTAAGTCAAAGGTCATATTTGCTTAACTTTTTGCGAAAAAGTTTGTCGTAGAAACCTCCCTACACGAAAATGCGATCAAGTTCACATTTGGAATGGGAAGGCATCTAACCACGAACCACGTGTATGCGAAATCATTGACTTCATAGGGCAAATATCAAGCGGTCAAAGTTCAAATGAGCTAAGTTTGGTTTTTACCCATTATTGGATATCAGTATGTTAGAAAGATCATAAAACCATATGATAGGTAGAAAGTGATGAGACATATTTTTAAATAGATCATTTTAGTTGTCAAAGGTCAAGACGGAAGTAGAAATGACCTCAAATGTGGTCTTTTGTCATTATTTGTTTATCAGTATGTTGGGAAATTTCTTTAACCCCAAGGTACGTAGAGAATATGAGAGGGGTGAGATTTGCAACTCCATGCATAGCCCCCTTGTTACAACTTGTGTTTAATGGCAGCAAAAGACGTCTGGCATCCCAAATGAAAAGGTTTGCGCCACGACATTAAAGTTAACTTTAACGTAATATCAATTCCCCAACATTTTGCAGCGTTCATCCGTTGGTATAGAGTGAATGTTTGACGAGAGATTTTTTCTCTAAACTAGCAGAACAATAGGACTAATTTATTACGAAATAATGTGTTTTGAAAAAAATATAATTATTTGTCAAAGTAAAATATTTATGTGAGAAAATGTGGTAAGGAACTAGAGGTTTGTTGAAAAGAAATTTCCAACAACTTGCAAGGACTTTGAAAACCCGTCAGAGAACAGCCTGTCACAACCTTGTTATTTTTCGTTTACTCGGATATCAGTACGGTAGGTTATAATTATGCTCTTGGGGGGGGGGGGGGTTTAGCGATACTATATCATAGTGTATAAACGCAATGTTTGGCAGGTGGCTTGTAGAGTCAGAACATTCATACAAGCATACAAAACGATGCTTTACCACATCTTTGAAATCAAAAGCGTTGCTCTAATTTTTTTTGTAAGTTAAGATCTTACTTAAAAAATAACTCTGATTTCTTGCTCTTTCTTTGACGAAACGACTTGCAACTTTACATTAACGCAAGTAAAACATTCAATGTCCAAGTTTCAACTGGCAAACCAAACATAATTTCTTCAGTTCTTCGAAAGCGTTGGTGGATTTAGGACCGGTGGGGACGAAACGACGAGCCCTGGTTGACTTCTCCTTCCATCACACTGTCACCTTACATATTATAAATGCAGGATTATAATAACAAATTCGTATTTTAATGTGTGATCTTCTGCAAATTAAGGAGTATAGGATTCCAACATCTTTTCTTACCTCACCTAAAGCATGGTCGGCTCTTTTCTTATCGGGCGCCTCTTTTCAATCATTCTGTTGTGCAGCTTTTTGTTCAAAATCACATTTCTTAAAATTGCCAATTTTCACCTTTTGCTGCAAAAAAAAAAAAAAAACAGCGGAAGTTAATTATTTTTCATGATACTCCAAATATTAAAAGACCATCATCGTGGCTTCCTACTTCTTGTCCACAAACTTGACCTGTAGCAGCGAAACCTGTACAGGGTCTTTCAGAAATTAAATTGCCTGCCTGTGAAGTTTCTTTTAGTTACTTGAAGTACATGGTCTGGAAGGTAATGACAACCAAAAAATTGTCTGAATTAAATTTAAGACAATTTCATAATTTAAAGACGGTTTGAATACTTCTTCATGTATCATACCTGTCTGTTGCGATCTTCATTATTCTAGACGCATGTGGGAAAACTGCACATTCAAAAAGCGCCCTCTGTCGGTACAAAGTTGCCCCGTTGTACATATACATGTACCGATGATGCACCCTTACTCAAGTCCACCTGTTTTTACCTTAACGCCTGACCGACATTACATCTGCTAAATTTGAACTTCACAGGCGTTGTCAAACATACGCTACCTCCACGCGCCTTTGTATCGATTCTTTTTTCCTTGCACCCTCATCTGTCCTGTCTTCTCACACCTTATCGTTTGTTCTTATATTCGCTGTGCGGGTCTCTCATTTTTGGTATGTCTTTGTCGACTTTTGCCTTTCAGTGTTATCTCCTTATAAAACACTTATAAAACGAAGTTCAAATTTGTTTTTACACAATGGAGATCATGGGCTTTCTAAAGTTGGCACAAGTTATCCTCATAGAACACATTCAGACGGTTCGCGTGCCCAGAAACAAGTCGATACGTATACATATAACTTTTGGTTAAAAAATTGATATCTTTTGAAAAGCTGTTCACGTGTGGTCTTGCAATCATCTTGTTAAATATTTGTAAAACTGATGAAAATACACACCCTCCTCAATTTTACATTTGCCGTCAAACTGCAAACTCTCGCTAAATACGTTACTCGTTCTTTTCGACAATGGTCGCAATAATGGTTGGGACACACCTGGTGATAGGTGTCACCATAGAGATACACTAATGTAAACCAAAGGTTTTCACATATGATATGAAAAAGAATGACTTAACTTTTTCAACATGTAATAAATCCACTCCTTTCAAATAGTATGGTAGCTTTTCCTTGCTGGTTAATTTGTTGAACTCTTTTGTTCCATGTATCATCAGTTGAAAATGTGTCTTTCTTTTTTCATTTTATTTTTTAAGTAATTAATTTTTTTGTTTTTAAACATTAATTTGTCTATTTGCTGCCTTGGGAAGTTAGATTAAAACTTGCTCCCATTTCTTTTAACGTTTTACTAGTAAGTCGTCGTGCTGCAAAGGGACTTTTAAAATAAATGTAAAGCAATCGCCAAAATCACAATGTCAAGATAATGTCCTTTCAATTACAGTGGACATTTTAATTTTTGCTGTATAAACTATGAACTTGTTAAGTTGAAAGCTTTAAAGTCTAGAAGCCCAAAGAAATTCGACTAGGCTATGTGAAAGGAATTGACTAGATTCTGTCAGAATAGCTGAAAGTGACAATAGAGGGCGCTACAAGGAATCAACCTTGCATTTTCACGGCGTTCTAAAGATAATGAAACAGAATCATAAATGCTCCAGGTGTAATGCTTTTTAACAATGCTTTTACGTTTGCACTCAGCACAAATATTTTCAAATGGAGGTATTGGTGAAGGTCCACTTTCCTGTACTTCCAGTGTAAACCAACGGAAAACATGGAGCAATTGCAAATCAATGACGTCGTAATAATAGTATACCAGCCAAGCGACAAAACACAGAATTTTAGCAGAAATGAATTTAAAAATCAGACTACTATCTATCAATCACCATTCCTAAAATTCTCACTGAAAGATCCCAATTGTCTAATCAATACATACTTACAGCAGTAGATATGTCCCAGGTGCCCTCCCCCCGTTGACAGCTCTACCAAATGTCTATCTTTAGAGGAGTGGTGCCACCAGCCATGGGTGCAGATCCTGGTGGGGACAAGTGGATACGTCCCCACCAGCTTTTTCAGTGGTAGGGGCATGATATACCGTGTCCCCACCAATGTCTTGACCAAACACTGCGTTGCAAATTACCCTGTATTAGACTTTGGCACAGTTTGATCCAGCATTGTGCAAGTGACATGCTATGAAAGACAAGAATTTTTACTATTGACACTGTTAGGCGTGACTTCTCCACTGAAGTATTAACACATTCAGTCACATGAAATATAATCCACACACGAGACTGGTAAGTTGTGGTCAGTAAAATGTATATACAGCAAGTTCCTTCACTGCTGAAAGATATATCAGTCTCTTGAGGAAACTGAAGACGTGGTTACGTAGTACCATAAAACAATCAAGGTTCCTACTATGTCCATAGTGAGATTCTGGATAACATCAAAGCTTGCGTTATCGCGGAGAAATTCATCTACAACAAGCCAGACACACGGAGGAAAGTATTTGGATGTTTCTCATTAATTAAATGTCTCTGAAGTAAGAATAACCTGAGCCTTACAACCTGCCCTACCATAGTACACTTTTCATCGTACAGTGAGACGTATGAGCTTTCTAAGATGAATAAACGAGCACTCAGGAGTAGCATCCATGTCAGTCCATGTAACTTAAATTATGACCAGTTCTCATTTTATTATATTTATCCACAGTTGTTAAATATAGGACGGAAGTTGCATTTGTGGCAGTCTATAGATGTTTTTTTTTGGGGGGGGGGAAGGCCCCAGACCCATCGTATATAAAAGTCTACTTGGATTATTTGTCCCCTGATTTTTTTCTGCAAACGCCCATGAATTTCCCAAAACTAAATTTCTAAACCATGAGATCTAAAGACCAGGGAGATTTGGTAGCATTATTGGGTCTGGGAAATGTTATTTCCGGCTATCTGGAAGGTATATTTTCCAAAATTTTCTTGTGCGCTAAGCGCGACCCCATGATCGCGCTCAGCTTAGTATCAGGGGCAGACACTCGTCCACACCATTATCCAAGAAGAATCTACGCCCACGCCACCAGCATTTTAAAAGTTGGGAAGGGAAAAGTGGGGTATGGAGAAACAGAAATGTAGGGGGGAATGTTGTAAGTGAGCATTGCTCCTCTGAACTGTATTTTAGGCCTGCTTGTCTTTGCAAAGGAGCATACTGGAGGAGGTAGGGGGGAAGGTACTGACTGGGCAGCAAGTGCCCCTTCTCCTGAGCTCCTAGGCTGCGTTACTGATATGGAGTGATTGTGGAATGACTATCCCTGTTCCTTCCCCATCCCAAAGATGACGTGGTATAACCCTAATGACGTCTTTATGTAGTGGCTATACTCGGTGGTCATATCTTTGAATGGACGTTTTCCGTTCCATTTTCTATGCAGGTGCTTTTAGAAGTCACCATTTTTGTGTCAGAATCCTCACTAATGAACCATTGTTACCTGATTAAATTGATTCAACACCTTCCTCTTAAACAAGTTTACATTACATGTGAGGATAAATGTCGTAATTCAATAGAATGTCGTCTGCACGACCACGTCTCGAGTGGAAATTACGTGCTTTATCTAGGTTGGATCAGGTGATTTATTCTGTTCTGTAAAGGTAAGCTTCCAACAAACTTCCACACCCGCGAAATTTGAAAACTGTCATAAGAAAATTATTTAACGAGAAAACCTATATGGGTTTCAACTGGTAAGAGATTTGATCATAAAATTGTTATTGCTATCGAAATCCGAAACTGGAAGAGGAGTAAACAATATGGTGACCGATCCAATGCATGCCTTTAAGGGTTTTAAGTTTTTACAAACCTTTCAGTAAATACAACACCGTCTTGTTAACCTTCTTTATTTACTGTGTAAGTGAATGGGTTTTAGTTAAGACTTTATTGCTAGCAAACTTTTTATGATCTTCCGGTATATCTTCCAATTCGTCAAAGGCAATGTGCGGCAGCTGCTGCCACTAAAAGGGTGCTTAGATTAAAGTAACTTGGTTTAGTAAAGACATTTTGATAATTTCGTATGGTCAATTGCTTGGACATCATCTTAAGTATGCTGTGCGGGCTTGGAATCCTTTTTATGAATATGGCAAGTTTTAATATAAGTGCAGATGAGGTCTCTGAGCTTTGTAATTTGCCTTCACTCGGCTGCTCGGGAGACTTCAGATCCTCGGAATAACATTTCCTTAACGGAAGAAGGGTGACGGGTGACGTCAGCCAAGTTCTTTGATTCGTCTCTGATAGTAATAATTCTCTGACGGCTTGTAGAAGGTTGGTTTCATTTCCGGGTTGAAGTCGTGATAAAAAATTGGTTATGCGTTATGCCAGACTCGATACGATTTCAAACTCGAAGGCGAGCTCAAATTCTCCCATAGTATGTTAAAGGGTTGCTAATGGATGAGCCTACCTGAGAGGGTCGTGAAACCCAATGTCCCGTTTCAATGAGAAAATCGACAAGTTTTCCACCGATAGTGGAAGAATCTGATCGTTTTGGGACTCTGCAGTAGTTTTTTGAAGGTTGGTCTTATTTCCGGGTTTGAGATCATAGTTACAAATTGGTTACATGTTATGCCAGGCTCAACATAAAGAAGGCCAGCTTCTCTCAAAGGATGTTTGTTTGGTTTGGTTCTTCCTTTGAAGGAGGGGAGGGGGTCTGCTGCCCTTTTAACCTGTTATGTGATGTCATACCATTCATGTCATGACATGTTATATCGTATACAACGAGATAGTCTTTAATTATTAGCAAAATTCCTGCTTATTGTTACCTGGTTACAGAGCGACTATAGTTGGAAAGGTATCGATCTTTGCAGTGTCAGCGTGTAGGTTACTTTTAAACGGGATCGGAAGATGTTTTTCCTGAAAATTTAAAATTTTGCTGCCATTGGTAAATAGTCATGGCATGAATTTTACCCCGAAAACAGAGTGGCAGTGACCTGAAATGAACATTTTTGTTTTGCTGGGAACTGCAGCCCTAGACCCCTCCACATAAGCTTATGTAAGAATGCCCTGTTACATATAGGCGGGTAAAATTGCAAACGATTTCATGTTCGTGAAATCTTGAGCTCTGGTCTTTTTGGAAAAAATATAATAAAGGCTATGAAAGATAAGTGCGAAATTCATTGACAAATTAAAATATTAAGAAAATGACCTTTGTACTCTGTAAATTGCTTTCCTGTGCATGTTCAGAAAATTCATTAATTCTATTAAAAGTTATGCGTAGGTAACATTGTAAAGTTTTCATGATGACGCTTGCTTGCATTCGTAGGAGTAACAGCCACGGGATAGAGGGGCAGAGACCCCACCCCGGAGATGGAGAGGGAAAATTTTTGGGTAGATTTGTGGAGAACTAGCGCGGTTTGGTCCTATGAGAGGATTCAGTTCTTCTCAACGCACAGTTTTCCTGGCTATACGAAATGTGAAATGCTTTGTTTCATGCTACATGATTTAATAACATCTAAACTTTGATTTGTTCACATCAAATAAGGGGAACAAATCACTTAATATACTTTAAATTGATTGTCAAAATAATCATAAAGGAACCAAGTCGAAAGTCATGCCAGGTCTAATTTTGATTTAGCAGTGTGCCTCCAATCATTTGGTAGCACTATACCTTAAGCTTGACCACAGCACCACGTGTCTCACCAAATGCATATTTAACTGCACGAGGCAGAAGTGTTAAGAAATCTATGACTTTGGCTTTGAATACGCTGTATGCCATTTAAAGAGGGATTTGCATCACCCCAAATATGAAATTTATTTAGGGGTAAGCAAAAGTCTCAGTTGGTGACAACTCTTTGATTGGCATCAGAGTTACATAATTCAAAAGATGCAGAGCAGCTCATGTTACACAGCATGCACAGTGTTTTGATTACACACATAGGGCCTTGTAAACTAAGCAGGATATGGCCTTAAGCAATTAACTATGTTTGTGTCAGCACAAGGAGAAGCTAAAGACAGTTTAGGCGGAGTTAAAACTAATTTAGTTGGGAGAATTGAATCTGTCTGGGATGAGAATATTCCCCATTTAAGGCAAGTATATAGGTTACATCTCCCTGTTTCATACCTCAACGATATTTTAAAATAATTCGAATGAAATGTTCCAAAACATTTGCAATATCCAAACCGGACCAAGACTTTTGATACACTATGGCCTGTGGTCCTCTGCATATGGTAAAAAGTTGAGTTATTCACCAAACTGAATCTGATGAAACTGCAATCTTACATGGGGAGGGGGCTGGAGTGCGACTTCAGGAAGCTAATGCATCATGGTGAGGGTTCTGTCGATGAACAATCTGAGAGATAAGGAGCCTTCTTTTCTCTGCAAGTGATTTCATTGAAGGGAAAATTGCTGACACTCGGTAAAATTGTGTCCACCACTCACTAGCAAGTTCACTCATAAAGTTGTCCACACATGCTGTCATGTACGCATTAAAAAACTGCACCTCTCACGGTGGGGGAGGGCACTAAATGAAACTAATTTCTAGGCTGGTGTCGAACGATGGATGAAATAAGTTGAAAGTTATAGGTACTTGTCATGACAATAGAGAACCAGAACTGAAAATATGAATGTGACACGATGCGTTCATGGTTTTAAAATTCCATTGCTTTTACACTAATTTTCCACCTATCTGCTGGCTTTTTGTTTTTCATTTTCTTTCCCGTGTCGGTTCGGGATCGTGGCTCCTTTTGAGAGTAGTTTCAGTATATCGCCTACAGCAGGCGCGTAGCCAAGGGGTTGATGTTGGGGGTTAACCCCACCCCATGGCCTAAGCTTGAAAAAATAAAGGAAAAAACACATGATCGTATATAAACTTTATTACGTTTAAGGCACATTCAAACATTGCACCATTTCGCATCTGGAGACCTAAAAAGTCCATTTTTCTCCAAAGGAAGAGAGACCCTTCCCCTTAGACCCCTCCTCTATGTCACACTCAAACAAAACCCTCCCATGACACAATCCCGACTCCGCGCCTTGCCTGCAGTGAGAGAAACCCCTCAGAAGTATTCTCTAAAAGCTTGGTGGTCACACAGTTATTGCTAATCACGGTATAGGTTGTTGACTTCAATTCAGTTCAACACACTTTATTTCAATCAATGCTAAAAAGATACAGGTCAAATATAACGATGCAGGCAATGCAGTATATGGCCATAATAAAAGGTTGAAGGGGAATATATATATAAAAAAGAAGTACACAGGAATAATGATTGAGGAGTTTTCAAAAGAAAGTTCTAAGACAAGAGTTGTCGAGGAAGGAAACACCTTAAAGAAATTAACTCGTGTGTTACAAGCAATAGCAGGCGCAGGCATAGTTAACCGAGCAGAAGTTAAAACAACAACACAAAAAGACACTACACACAACACAAACTCTTAACCCCTACCCCCCCCCCTCCTCCACGGTGACAAATCTGATCATCTGATCTGACTATCTTTAAATGAACTTGCATAACAAAAACGTATTAAAATATATTAAACCACTGACTCATCGTGCACAAGTTATAAATCAAAAAAAAAAAATATTGTGCCATGCATAATTTAGAAGACTTGTGCATTTATTACCATGGCACTAATTTAAAAAGTCATATAAAGGTTTTTCACTGACGTCACGTGGTCGCGCGTCTCATTCATTGTTAGATATTTGCCGGTCAAGTGTTCATTGTGTCACAGTATAGTATACGGTCATGCCGATCCCGTTTGCTGTAAATACACTTACTGCGCATGTGCTGTGCCCGACACTGCTAGGTAATCCCAATTGCGTGACGTACATAAATTCCTTTATTGGGTGAGTAACCTCTTCAACTTAAACCGTCCAAAATTCTACTGTGCCATCCATATCCTGCAGGTTACAGGCTCTTATCCGTCCACCAAATCCGACCTGGAGCTACTAGCCTATAACCAGGTACTCAGGTTTACACGTCAATTAATCGGCGGAAGTATTGAGGGTGGGGTGGGGGTGGAGGGAGAAAGGTCCGGTGGTTCAGATTAAGAGTTCATAAGAACATCTCTTCTACAGAAAACCTAGGATAAAGTTCCTCTTGGTAACAACCCTCTTTGTCACAGGACCGACCCACTATTGCCCAAACCTTTGCCGATGAATCAATGTAGATGTAATAAGTCCTCAATTAGGATCAAGGTAAGTCAAACCAGACGGGACCAAAATGGCGGAAAGAATTTACGAAGCCCCCTCCCCCTCCACTCCAAGGACAGTATATCATTCAGTCCTTAACCTCATTTCGATACGGTAGTATAATTACGAAGGTACTCTATCATGATCCAACCTTTCTTGCCTTCGTTTCTTTAGTCCTATACGTGAGACTAAAACAAGATCTTACCAGATATCTACGTTTAAGCAGTTTTAAATTGTTTTATGGTTGTCTACAGTGTCAACTATCATGTTTTTGTAACATCGTAGCAAAGGTTACACTAAAATTGTGCATAACCTTGGGGCCACGTGGCAGCAAGCTGGTCAACACGTTGTGAGGGCGCGTGCTGTACACGCGATCGTCAATTCCCGTTAAACCAACGCCTCTTAGGAATGCTTCCTCGTATTTGGTGTTTTAAGCGACTTTTGCTGTTGAAAACATTGACAAAAGCAACGCTTACTATTAAAACTTGTTTGTTCTTGAACATGGAGGTATAATTTGACCATGAATAACCGCATGTTTACAAAAAAGTCATTCGAATAACTTTCGTGTATTGCTTTGGAGTTCTCAATTATAACGTAATAATAATAATAATGTCATAGCACTGTGGTTTGACTGCATTACTCCTCTCTGTGTTTTTGGACGAGTGGTTTGTTTTCTATTTTAACAAACCTCCTTTGAAAGCTGCCAGGTGTCTACTCGAGTAGATTGGTTTCAATGTGTAACAAGAGCCTAACGCTTCACTTTGTTTGCTTATATACACTGCAGAGTCGGCTATCAATGGCTTTCGTAACACCTTCTGAAACAGAGAATCGGTTAGGACGAGGAAACGCGATGTACCGCATTTCAGGAGGGCGTTGTCTTTGTGTACTAGCTTCCAGCCAGCTTTCGGTCGTGAATTTTTTTTTTTATTCGGAGTGTTTTTTTTTTTTTTTTTTGCCTAGGCTGCATAAAATGGTTTTATTTACTCCATTCAAAATCGTGCACATTTGGCTGGCAGGAACTAATGCTCTTCATCATACAATTTTCATGGTGGTAGGGACATTACTTACCTACGTGGAGGCTTGAATATGCTGGGCTATGAATAGTCCTAATTCTGTAAAATTGTGTTTTTCAGTGGTCGGCCAGAGTATTTTTCTAGTCTCCTGACTTACTATCTTACTGGGCCCATCTTGAGTGACCAGGGCTAGAATGCATGGGCCCAAAATTTCATACAAGGTGAGGACATTTTCTATTCAAGATGACTGAGGTCCTCAGGTGTCTGAAGAACAGATTTCACATGTCCTCAGGTGTGTAAACAATAGACAGCCTATTGTTAAGGTTAGGTTTAAGGAAGCAAGCACAAAGGAAAGAACAATGAGGTCCTCTGCATGATAATATTTCATATATATTTATATAGAGAGAGAGAGAGACCACCAAATGATGAAATGATGAGAAACTGAGGTCCGAGCTGGGTTTGAACCAACAACCTACTGCTCATCGTGCAGTACGCTCTACCAACTGAGCCATCGGAACTCTGCTGGAAGAACTGATCAATTTAATTCAAATACCAGACGGGAAAGTCTTCCATCATTACGTCACAGGTAAGCTCCGCCCAGCTTGTGTAGACACGGAAGTGTAGATGTGACGTTGCGACTTCTAAATTTAGAAACTGAAGAATGGTGGGAAGCGGACACAGTCGCATAA
>WURT03467213.1:0-12187 GCA_009936505.3 Holothuria glaberrima | reverse complement strand
CAGCCAGTTGAGAATCGAGGCACGCATGACAGACCCTCGATGTAGAGGTCGGAAGGTCGAGAGATTGGTCATGTTAAGTTTGTTGTTCTTTGGGGGAAGTAGCTCCTTTGGGGAGCAGACCTCTTTTTGGGAGTATGGTCTGGTTTCACCCTGCAGCTTTTCACCAGAGAGTCGAGGGGGCTTTGGAGAAAGGTGACTGTTTGTGCCACTGTTTACAAAATCACCTAACAACTACTACAGCAATCTTATTCACATTTAATATTGCTTTATACTTTATAAAGATGATTCTTCTCTAGACTCATTTCTACAGCTTTTCTTAGTATACAGTTTGGTTTTATTCTGATTTTTACAGTAAAATCAGAAAACTTACCTGTGCAAATTTGTGACCCATAGATATCCACTCTTTTTCGATGAGGACTTCAAAACCAATGACAGTGCGGTAGTATGGGTCCAACATCAACATAGCCAGAGCAGTCAGTTGGGAGGTACGGTCCCAACCATCGCTGCAGTGGACCACCACAGATGTCTTCTGATTGTCCACGATGTAAGCAATCCTTACTGCACCAGCTAACACCACCTGAAAAAAAATTTTAAACACACAAATTTTACCTTACTAAATTTCTTCTTAAAGTGTACCAACAGTCTAACATTTCAAAAATACACATTACAAAACTTGGAAAATGAATCCAAATGGTCCAACTCCCTTCTTCACAGGACACTTCTGAGCTGAGATAAAAAATACTGAGGATTATTCACTCATTTTAAAAATATTAAAATGGTAGATTGCACAATAATTTGTGATATCATTCTTGTACTACTCAAGTTACCACCTTTGTTTTTCATTCAAATAAATGCTAAATCTTACACATCTTGCTTTCTCTCTCTAACAAGTATCTTTTATGATGTGCAGGGCTCTACCCTTATTTTCAAACTCACTTACCAAGTTGGGCCCGCAACCACTGGAATCCACTTGCCCTGGCATTTTTTTACTTGCCCCTTTGCCCCTTGTGGTAGGGCAGACAAAACATTGATTCCCCACATGGTTGTTAACAGCCACACAGGTGACAACAATCCTAATTATTGAACTGAATTCCAAACTTCTCCCATCTTTAAGTTGCTCATTTTTCCACATTTACAGCACCAAACTGTTTTTAATTTGAGGGTTCTCAAACCAAGGGTCTGGGGTCCCTTAACTTTTTCAAGAGTGGTGTGATTCGTGAAATTAAATTTTTTAATTCATTTCCTTCTTGCTGTGGGAAAGTATATATCTTTTCTATACATTTTGCTATACATAAGTTAAATGAGTGTTTGTGGGCGCGAATGGGAATTTGTGGGTACACTTATGCGAAACTGGGGCATCTTAAAAAGCCTTTTGCCATACCATGTATGAAAGATAAACAAACCATATTCAGCATGCAAAGCACGGGGAGTATGGGAAAATACATGTAACACGAGGTAGATTAAAGAATTTTTTAAACCAAAACCACAGTGTGCACCCTACCCTCCCTATGCTTATGTTTCATTTTGAAAGAAATGATCTAAACATCCTCAAAACTAAACACAATTTTTGGTATAAGCTGTAGGTCAGGTTCTGTTGAGTCCCAGACTTTCAGGATATGATCATGTGCAGTCAAAGCTGAGAAAAGGCTAATTTTACTTTTAAGCAGGCAGTGAACCCAAAAAGACAAGGCATACTGACAAATCTGAAGGCTACATTGAAGTAACAAAGTACCTTGATGTGTTCCAACCAATGAGTTGATTCCAAGTTAGATAACCAGTGCGCATCATCAACAGTGTGATAACATATGTCCTTTAACTTCCTCAAACTGTTATGGTAAAGAAAACAGTAACAAAATGATTTCCTTTAATAAGCTGATGAATGAGATAGAAGTTATAGAGATCAGTGATGCTACAGTAGCTGATCAAATCAAGATAAAGTTAAAGGTCTGGTGACACGAAAATGCCATATATGTATGTTTAATGTAAAAAGTAATGAAAATATGCAAAATGGTCATAATTCTCATCCAAATCAACATTTTACTGACCATTTCATGAGATATCTGAAAAAATACATCTAAAGAACGAATATTCGTAGATAATATCTATTTAAAATACATCTAAAGAATCAGTATTCATTGGACAATGTCTATTTAAAATATGTCTAAAGAATGAACAAAGTGTAGCTAATCATGCAAATATGTGATGCTATATGAAGGGACTCACAATAAATTTTTTTGTTACACTGTTTGTTCAACTGTCTTTTCAAAGACATTTTTATGTTGTTGTATTCTAAAAGGGGTTTCTTGGAGAGTGACAGTTTATCTACTTAACAAATTTCAACATTTCAGCAAGAAATAATAGATAGCTTACATAAGGTTTTCAAAAAGATGGAATGCTTCTGAGCAACACTGCACATCATTTCTTTTGCAGAGCAAATGAATAATCTTACAAAAGTTTCATGAAGTATACACTCAGAAATGTAAAAGACATAAAAATCATCCCATGGAGTTTTCTTACGGAACCTCAAATCTGTAATTGTTGAGTACACTTAAAAGTGTACGACAAGAGATTTTGAAGTGGGTAAGAGTTGGAGTTAGATGAGATTTTACGGCTCAGTTTGTAACTGATTGGTTTAAGTCGGGCCGGCCGTGGCCTTTTTTCCAGTCGTGGCTCACTGGCTTGTTTTCCCTACTCCACTGATTATGCTGAGCACCAAGCACGATGGCAGTAGGTTCCATTTTTAAGTCTTTGGTATGACCCGGCCAGGATACGATTGTGAGGTGGGATTCAAACAAGTAACAGATTGGTGCTGTTTGATTTTCAGCATTTCTCATAGTATGTGGAAGGATGTCCAGCTTCTATAAACAAAACTGAATAAATCAAACAGATTAAAATATGACCAACCTCTCTCTCATGACATGAATGTTATGAATGTCAAGAAACATAACCTCTGCAAAGGTATAAACTTCCTCACTTTCATAGCCCCCTCCTCTTGCCTGTAAAAATATAAAATATGTTTGAAAGGTCATATTCCATATTGTTCTTACCACCATTTGGGTTATGATACCCATTCGACATCACACAGTAACGACAATCTAATCGTAAAGGCACTGGTAATATGGCAGGTGATAAAATATTGAACTGCTAAGAATGTGATATTGTGCTGATGTTATTTGAAAAGGACTGTCTGCTGTTTTCAATTGAGACTTTTTCTACAATCTAATATTTTATTATTTTTCTTATTTTTGCTAATATCTAAATTGAAATCATAACCAACAAAGCAAGTTAGTCATTTTAGAGCATCAGTATCACAATCTCACGTTATCAAGTGCTTTAAATTGTACTGATCAATAAGTTTACAGAGCAGTCATGTCTCAAGAATACGAGCACATAGAATTTTTCAAAATTAACTGAAGGGAGACCATAAACAAGATGACACAACACCTAATTTTATTAAAGGGCATGTTACTCCACACAGAATTAAAAGGGGCACTTTTAAGTGCTCAAGGGGAACATTCCCTTCCCATGAACCCCTTCCCCCATGCTATGCTACATTTGTGTGATACTGACTACAATCTGTTACTGAAAGAATTAACACATTATTACAATGCAATCATTCCGTTAAGCACACACTATCCATTTGTCTTGGCAAAGTTTACAAATCTAATAAACATGTACAATGTCAAACCAGAAGAGATGATCTTATGTCATTCTAATCTGTCAAAAATTTGGGATGAGGGTCAAGTAGCTTACTACTCCCATCGATGCATGAAATGGATGACATAGTACCATCAGCCATTGCAATCCTAATTACAATGGTACCAGTATCCAACAGCATGAAGTTATCCCACTTAAAGAGCAGGAGCAATTACGTCAACCTTATTTGGAAACATCCACCAAAATTTTACAGGGGACTGTCATATCTGTTCTGATGTCTCCTAATTCTGAATAGTCTACTTTGAGGTAAGTGCTAGGTTAGGGTTAGGTTCAGATGAGCATATAAGTGTTACCAGTGTCGGAACATAGAGAAATTGGAATGTAGAGGTGTAACCAATCTTACAAAAACCTCTTCTTTCCATAACAAGTATCATTCATGATGGACATTAATATTACATACAAAAGATAACACAAGGTGTTAGTCTGCATGTATTTTACATTTTTGTTAGCAATAATATTCTCATATGACTAAAGAGAACCATACATAAATAGTAAACAGGGGTTCAAATTGAGGGGTTGCCCTTTAATATCACACAAAAAAAAGCAAAGCTCTTACTTTGTTAGCTGTTGCATTGACAGATGGCCTGGCATCCATGATGACAATCTTATGAGACTCTGCATTAGCATCCATGATGTACTGGAGGTACTTCTCATCCTCTTTACTCCTCTTGCTCCCCATCCCAACGAGAGGTTGACTGCATCTTGTGATGCTTGCTTGACTCACAGGGTGCAACCATGACAATATCTGAAAATATCACAAAAGAGGTATATAGTATACAAATAAAACTATATAATCTTGACCAAGCAAATCAAAACATCCTGTGTTGTAAAAATAAGAGACCCACCAAGCCTGAAATTTCAAATTTATCTAGATTAAAATTTGCCAGAATGTTCACAACTATCCTACAGGATGTCAACCTGCACAGTGAAACAAGGGCCAATTCATTCTCTTTCCGATGATATAAGACAGCTTACCATTAATGGAGGGATACATCTCATAAAATGCCATCCAATCAGGGAAATTTTTATGAAAATTTTGCCCTACTTGATTATCGATTCGATGGGGGGGCAAGTTCTACCAAAGTAGGTGATTGTCAGGACTACATAGGTAAAAGGTCACATGACAAAGGGTCAAATGTAATGTTTTGTGTCTAATGGGCTGGAAAAATTCTCTTCAAACTTGGTAAAGAGGTGGTCCAAGGTGGGAAATTGTATATTGTAGATGGCCAGGTACAAAAGTCTAAGGTTAGAGATCAAAGAATCTATGCAATAATGCTAGCAAGTACATAGGCTTCTCTTATCACTGAAATCATAAAAAATCACTGTTCTTCTACTCAGTTTGGGGCACCCAAAAACCAAGTATGAAATAACTTACATTAGCCATTCTTGAGATACTGTGCTCACAAAGTTTTCACAGTTTTACCTCTGGTGGTCCTTCCTAAGTGACCTTTCAACTAAAACAAAAACACTCTCCTCCCTGAACCTAATATGGGTAAACACAGGCCCAATATAAAATTCCCCAATCATGCCCCTTCATGAGGGGCTACAATCTGAAGATTTCCAAAGATTGGATTCAAGTAACCCAAACTGACATTTGATCTTGACCAAAATGACAAGATTCTTGTCCTCAACATGAAACATCCTCATACCATGTATCACTTCCCAGGGTTTCCATTCAGTTTTCTTCTCCAGGGGTCCTCAAACCCATGCATACTTCTACATGGGGGGCCCAGTCTAAAGTTGGGGGACCCTTACCAGGTTCTCCGGTAAAATTCAGTCAGACTTTTCAGTAGCAACATCGTTGCTGATAACTTGTGTTACTTTCGTACATTGACAGAACAGGGCTACCCTACGAATTTTGCTACCTGAGAAAAACAGTAAATGTGAACAGAGCTCAGCCAATTTATTTAAATCCCATCCACTGTAGTCATTCTTTGAGGGTCCAGAAGAGTTGTGATTACTTTAACTGTCACTGTCATCCCAGTTAGAACGTGGTCACCCATGGGAAAATTGAGACCACAAACTTGCTAGGATATGCCTTAATTTGAAGTTTATGTTTTCCAAGTTTTAAAATTTTTGCAGACTTCTGTGAAAGGTTGAGATAACCATCACCATAATAAAGAACTGAAAGGACTTTTCATGAATGAATGATGTTTCACTTTCTTATTGGTTGTAATTGTCATAACTGTGCTCCTAATTGGGTAGAAGCAAGTACCTTCTTGATCAGTTTGTCGTAATGTGGCTTGGTGAGGCCATTGGGATGTTTGTCAATATTGGAGAAATAAATTGATTATAAATGGCTAGTAAACTGTAGATATTCATCCAGTGATAATTCTTTTACATTCATAAATGTATACATGTGAGAAGTTTTGACTTCCAAAAAGAAGGGATCATGATGCTAGAACTGAATACCAAGTTTTAGCCATGCCTAGTTGACCACAACTTATTCACAATCTATCAGAGAACTTCCTGTGCAGCACTCTTAAGATCAATAAAGTTAAAGGGGTTCGTTGGTGTATTGCAATGAGACACAGATTAAGTGATAAAGATCATCAATAAGTAACAGCTCTTAACAAAAGGATGGCTTGACCCTTTAAAGACTGTTTGATCAACAAAGCCAGCTTGTGTACAAAAGGGATTTACTGTTGCAAGTGTAGAGATAAGCTTCACCGGGGGGGGGGGGGGGGGGGGGGGGGGAAGGGCTTTTTCTAGGGTGAAGTTGGCCAAAATCTCCTATTGAATTCTAGCAGCATGTTTTAGGTGAATTTCGAGATAGGATCGCAAAAGGAAGCACACACGCACACACTGTATGGTAAAATCACCCCTCACTCCACGACAGTCTAATTGACAGACCCCACAAAAACTCAATCTGTCAAGATCTTAAAATCTACCTTTGTGACACTTACCAAAATACAGTACCTAATTTCACAAATCATAACATTCATGCTGGCATTAGCAGAAAGCTTTTTTCACTACGGAGTTTCTAGACCCTTTTGTGGTATCCTAATGTTTACAACATATGTACACACAGAACCTACACTACAGTATGAACATTCGAGCTTCTGGAGATGGAAGCAAGCTTCCTTTAGTATGTGTGTTCAGGAGGTAACTTTGATCGGTGGTTCAGGACGTTTTTGCCAGACATCTTACTACATGTACAAACCCCTTATTTTATTGCTCTATCGTTAAACATTGCGTCGGTAGAGTTCTTACAGCAAATATGATGCCAGTGTGGAAACTTGTTGTGTACATAGCTTGTTGTGAGTGCAAGGATAAGCCTATTTTGCCTAATTCTCTGACTTACTTGCAACGCTCATCTGGCGCTATTTTAAGTCCTGACAAACTTTATTTGCCCTTTTTCTGGGCACAGTTAGAGCAGTTTCTGGCGCTTTTGTGCCAAAGTCCTGTTCAAATTTCGAGCTCTGTTGGCTGTTTTGAGATTTCCTGTACAAAATGCCATGCGTCTTCAAGACCCACTGGCTTCCTAAACTGTGTCTCCTGCATCATCTTTGTGCTTATTTCATCTGAGGTGTCAGGTTATCACCAGCCCTGACTTCCCAAAGGGCAACCTTTTGTGAGAAATTGTGTCCACAAAAAGTTGATGGCACAAGTACACATAAGCACATCTGCAAAGGTTTCTCTTCTCCTACAAAACCAATAACATGTCACTTGTTAGAACAACTTACAGGTATACGCTGTCTGCTTCTGAATTCTGCAACCTGTTTCAGCAACTCATCTGTGGCATCAGCAGGAACAGCAAACTGAACAAAGATGAACAATGAGGAGATATAGTCATACAAGATCCTTTAAGGGGATCTTACATTGCCCTCAACATATTTCCGTACCCACAGGTATCAATGTTCTAAATTGGTTACTGTACTTTAATTGACAGTAATTCAAACAATAGTTTCAACTTTTTAAGCCACTCTGATTGGTCTTGGATGATTTGTGCAAATTAGGGAAATGAATGAAATGTTGCCCACTGCACAGACAAATAAAATCACAACTTAAAAATAAAATCACACATAGGAGTGCACTCAGCAAACAATGGCCTTCAATGCAAGTTAAACTCACTAAAGGCTACTGCAGCTTTGTCTGAGAGGTGCAGTAGCAATCCTTTTTTTTTTTTTAATTTATTTTTTTAAATCAGAGAATGGGCTAGCAGAAAACTTAGTTGACTCATTTTAACTGTCTGGGAAAACAATCCAATGAGATCCAGGGTAAATCCAAAATCTGAGAGGAATCACAATACGTGGTGAACATCAAGAAGGCAAAGAAAGAATGATGGCAGCTACAGTAGACAGGAGCCTTATGGCATAGGACAGGGGTGCCCTCTGTGGCAGGAAGTCTTTAGGAATTGCAGGCAATTAGGGAAATACATATGTAAATAGAAGGTTAGGGAGGAGCAACATAGACTTGACTCTTTTATACAATCTGCATTCAGAAAATGGATTGGATTTTAGTTAGAACTGGAAAGAGAAAAGAGATGTAACCATATATTTTCCATTTGGCTGTATTCTTAGTTGCTCTAAAATACAGTTCTGGATAAAACTGGTGTTTGCTTAGTCCACTGCTACAATTTTACTTAAACTTCAAGGTTTTAGGGAGGTTTCTGCGTGACACTTTGTGATCACAAATGTGGGAAAATCCATACGGATTGCAATAGATGGAAATTTTTTTGTTGAGTTTCTTCTGATTTAAAAGTTAACTTAAATTGAGAGGGGTTTCAATTGTTTTGACTGGACCAGTAACTGAAACCCAAACTGTCCAGTTACTAGCTCCGTTGCTTCAAATACCAATATTAACTCAGCACTAGCACTTTTAAAAAATTTGTTAAACGGAAACTATTCACTAGATAAAACCTGCATTTTAGCAGAATCGGATACAACTTTGAAATAGGAAATTTTATTTCATTTCCTTTGGCTCATTTTGCAATGACGAAAGTGAAATCAATGTCACTTCCACAATTAAAACTATCAATCAAAACTACCTGTTACTCTCAATACTTCCTCACATTATATTGCAAGCAATGTACAGAGAATTTTTGTCGTTTAATTGTCACATATAGTCATTGTATTTAGAAGCTGTGTAAGACGGGGGGAGGGGACTAAGGGGAGGAGTGCCTCTCCCCTTTGGAAATCTTTTGGATATTTGAGGGTCCTTAGATGCAATTTGGTGCATCATTTTGAACACATTTTAAAGTAAATTACTGCAAATTTTTGACATTTCTTACAGAAGAGACAAGGGGTTCTCGTCCTTGGAGCTAGGGGGGCAGAAGCATAGTTCTGCCCCCCCATATTTTTGACTGAGGAACTTAAGCCCCACCCAGTCCCCCCTCCCCCACTTCCTATGCCTATGACTGTACTTGCTCTGTTAAAATAATTTAAGAGAAACAGCCTATTTGAATGGAAATAGAATGATTAATTGTAAAGGCTTTATACTTGATAATTATTGAGTAACTGTAATGGGAAAACCCCCATTGAGACTTGCAATTGATTCATTTAACAGCACTGCAAACAAAGAACTATGGCCGAGGTGATAAAGGCAGTGGCATTTGAAGTTATCATATTTAGTAGCCGAGAGGTTTGGGATTCAATCTCAAGCTCAGAAGTAAAATGGGTATATCAAAAGTAATATGGGTATATGGGGTACTAAGTTGGTCAGCCCCTCATCATAAAACTGTTATTCATAAACCATAGAAATGTCAAATTACTACCTGGATAATTTTCTGTTTTACAAAATCCCATTCAATTTATTAGAAGGGTTACAGCTTAGTGACCCAAATGGGTATCCTTTGCTTCAGACGTAAACCTTTCCGTTTTAAACCTTGATGGGTCCACCCTGTGAAGCTGGGGTAACTTGCTCGATCCTTCACTTCTGGCTCCCCAAACTACGATCAGCTAGTTTAACACAAATCTTGACTTCCAAAATCTAAAAGAAATTTCGTTAGCATTTGATACACCAAATATAAACAAAGAGACAATTTTTTGCGCTGAAAGTAAAATCCACCTTCCCTGATTATGCCCTGCTGGCAAAATGTCAGCAATCTGGTATACGACAACAGCACTGTGAGTGGTGTTCAATTTGTGCTAGCTTTTTTTTTACTTTACACCTTCACTAATAATGCTGACCAGTGACAGAACCCCACCCCCTGCCCCCCCAAAAAAAATCAAAAAGAAAAGCTGTTAACATCCATGTTGGTGCTACTGACATGATCAAGAAGACTAGACTAGCTTTTCTAGGAGGCAGAAGTATTTCTAAGGAAAGCAGACCTTACGTGCCAGACATGAGAAGGGGTTTCCTTTCAGAGAAAGATACCACCTTAACTTTTCAAATGATGCATAAATCTCAATAATCCACCTCTGGGCCACAATAGTGATTTAGATCCTTTGGGAGACACTAGAGAAATTGTGAGAAAAGAAGAATGCTTACATGTAACTAACAAGGCATGAAAAGTGGTATTTCAAGTGATCTTGGTACGGTTTGCCCCAACTAGAATGGCCATCCGTTTTGATCGCAGGATGATCAAAGCACAAATTTTTGCTTCACCAAGCTAAAAAGGTTTGATCACCATGGACTTAGATGACATCAGTGGCCACTGATAAATCAATGCATGTCTCTGTGGCCTCTTAATATCCCTAATATATGGGCCATGTCTAAACAACTGAAACCAGGAACTAATGATACAAAGTTCATTATAAAAGACTCACTATAGCTGGGTATGTGTCAGCAAAGTTGTAAGTCTCATTTATCCGTGAAATTTTCCAACTTTCAGTGGGCAACCCCTGTAGAAACAAGAACAAAAGTTTCAGTTACAAAATGAAAGAAAATTCAAGTGTTCAACATCACTTTCTCTCTCTCTCTGCAATTAAGCAGACGGTAAGCTTGAACAATAAAAAGTAACATTAAATATCTGGGGCACACTTTTACTTTTGAATATTAAAAGGCTTCCTACCCCACTCCTAAATGAGTGTTTGAGTAAATGAATCTGTACTGTTATTAAAAGGTTGGGGGAGGGGGAGTGAGTAAGGCTTTCTGTCCCTTGCTATCTTGACTGCCATCATAAGTTACATAATTAGATTCACTAAGTTCACACCTGGCCAAAACAGAGCTACCATGGAAAACAAGCAGCTTAGTCAAACAGTTTTTGGTTCTCTGAGTTTTTCTTACAAACAATGTGTTGTACAGGAGAAATAACAGAATGCTCTGGACTGTGTGTGTTTGCTGGAGGGGGGATGTGATGTGCATGGGGGGGGGGAAAATGTGCTCAATGTAAGCATAAAATTTAGGAAGGAGAGAAAGAGGGAAGGAACAAACAGCAGTCTCGCTTGGAAAGTTGATGAAAGCAGAAGAAGGCGTTTGTATCTAGACTGAAGTTAAGTTCCACTAATTTTTTTGTAAAAGTGTACTTTGTCAAAGTCTGTGTCTTCCTTGCATGTCTATTAAGTATATTGGTCACAAACCTCAAAACCCTTACTGAAACAAAAAAACAAACATCATCATCCATTACAACACAAAGATAAACTTAATAACAGTCACAGGTAACTTTAATTACAATCACATGTTAGTTTATGTTCCAGCCATTAACTGAGGAATAGTGGTATAAGTGATAAGGCTCAAGATATTCCAAACCTCTAAAATGATATCCTGTACAGCAAACAGTTCAAAGTTTGCTCAAAATTTCTTAGGAAAGAAGAGCTTACACTAGAATTTGAACAAATATACTTGTCAACAGGCAGAAGGAATTTTAATAGAAGAAAGGGTTAAATACATTTGGAAGGAATGTAATTTCTCCTGTTGCTGTAAATATAATGCTTACAATGTCACATGCTAAAATTTATAGGATTATTCCATTAGAAATAAAAATAAAGTACAAAAAAAAAAAAAAAACCCTTTATGAAACAAATAGTCTTACCAAAGAATATTCTCAGTATCCAGAAGAAATATACAACTTAATAGACAAGTGCAAAAGTAATGATTAAGTGTCTCAAACTGACCATAACAAAATTTTTACTAGCCTGCAAGATCTTAGACAAGATCCAGGTTTACAAGGGGGTTGGTCTTTAAATGAGGTAATGAGCATATTTATCAATTTATTCAAATTATTATGATTCAAAATATATTGAACCATTTGAGTAACATTTCAAAGTGACCTCTAATGCCAATGCAATAAGTTACACACTTAAATATCGGATCAAATACTGAACTTTAGCTTCGTTCAGTACACTCAAAACTTAAGAATACAACTTTTGGTTTCCAAAAATCAATTACCAAGGGCTTGTTCATGCCAATGGTTCCACTTTGTTAAAATGTGCAAAGTATTGTAACTTGACAATGGGAACTATGATTAAAGGGAATATGCAGTCACCCCAATCAGAGTCAGTATAGCCCCTTCATTCTAGTTCATGAATGGCCTATTTTGATCATGTGACAATATTTTTGTTAGTGAATTGTGAAATTCAAGGAGAAT
>WURT03467102.1:0-22197 GCA_009936505.3 Holothuria glaberrima | reverse complement strand
TGTGTAAATATATGATTTGTATCAGAGGACTACGAAAATGAAATGTAAACTAATTATTTCGTGACGTCACATCGACAGACAGTGTTTATCGGTCACGCGTACATGAATCGGATTGATTTTCGAACAAATATCGCTCCGTTGAGCGATATAAGTTATATAATGGTATAGTAGAACAGTTTATCGTGAGACAAACTAGGATCAGTTATCGATATAGCGTGACCATCCTTAAAAGTCTGAAAGAAAACTGCTGGTCCGATTTAGAAAAGTCGTAGTGTGACCCACCCTTTACTGTAAAGAATAAGGTAGTGTATATATTTTTAAGGTTATTGAGCACATGATACTTTAAAATATCAATGAAGCGTTTTATACTTTGTTTTGGCATGGTCATGGTCATGGACGCCGGCAGTTAAATAAGTGTCAGGGGAAGTAATTCCCATTGGAGGCTGCATCTTGGGAAGTTGTGGCCGGCGAAGCCTTTGACCGCGAACGCCGAAGACGCGAAGCCTTACTGCCTTATGCTGGGGGCTTTTCAATCTTCAATTTGAGGATCATTCTGAACCATTTGTAGAAAAGGTCATGCTTCGCCAGGTGTAAGTTGAAATGCTAATGACATAATTTTCTTATGGTGATTGCAGATTTGATATACTAACCGTCATACAATTTGATGAGGATAATGGTACACTCTAAAATCAAAAGAGTGAAATTCACTCCAAAAAAGACTGTCCAGAATGATCACTCCTAAGTACAAGTGAAATTCACCCGAAGTGGAGTGAAAATTCACTCCAAATAGAGCTATATATCATTACATGTGTGTGAAATATCGCCCTTTTTGGAGTGAAATTTCATTCCACTTCGGGTGAGATTCACTCGTACTTAGGAGTGATCATTCTGGACACTCTTTTCGGAGTGAATTTCACTCTTTTGATTTTAGAGTGTTTATATTTAGGAAACATGGCTGCTATTCAACTTTCGCTTGTTGATACGTTATAGTCAGAGGAGGAACCCTTTTGGTCTGGTAGAGTTCGAAGCTTATCTAACGTCACCAGAGCTGAACAACACGTAACCCTTTATAACTGCTTGTAAATACGACATCTTAAGAAAGCAATGATGGACCCTTTCATACTTGGTATGTGACTTTATCGCATTGAGAGGAAGACCCTATTGCTTTCAGTGGAAGTAAGACGTAATTTGAGGTCAATTGGGGTACAAACAAACCCAAAACCCTTTCAAATTACGATATTTTAAGACAGGGGGATGGATACTCTTCATACTTGGTATACAGATGTGTTACTTTAAGACAGAGGGAACAGTATAGGTTTGTTGGAGGTCGAAGGTTGTTTGAGGTTATCAGAGGTAAAAACAACGAAACCCTCGTAAACTAGAATTAGTTCCAAATTGGGCACTTCCAAATTGTGTCCGACGTTTCGTGACAACACAAAAATTAGGGATTATTTTTTCTAATATTCCAAATAAAATTATAGGAACAAACTCTATTTTTTCACAAGCATAAATCTCACTCACAGTCAAATTACTGCTGCAGTATTTTGAACTACCTGATTATGAACACTTATGAACAAGTGTAAAGAATGCTGTGCGTATAGTATGATTACAAACGCCATACACCTAACGAGTTCTTTGATGGCGTAGTAGAACAGGTCGAATTGTTTAAACAACGTTAATATGATGTAGTAAAGAAGTATAATTTTGAGGAATTATTTCCGTTTCAAATATGATGCTTGCTTACTTTTATGAAGCCATCGCTTTTCTGTTTTTAAAAAAAAAGTTTGATACCTAACTGCAAATACTCAGTACAGTTTTCAAATAAGGAAAAATGAGTGTCAATAATCAGACATGTAGGGTAGGTATTTTGTACTTCAAGGATGTCCCTCTCGCTGTTCATTATTACATGCCGTCGTTGGTATTAACATGGGAATATCGGTTCGATGTGAATGGTGAAGCACTTCCTAGGATTTAGGGCAATTTTTAAAGACTAATTAAAAACTTATCGTTGTTAAATAAGTAGATGTCTGTTATAATTCTCTGTGTATAAAATGAGACTGTTAAATCAAACGAAAATCCGGTTTAATTTGGAAAAGGTAAAATACGGAAGAAAAACTTTGATGGATAAACCTCGATGCAACAAAGCACTTCCATTCGGAAATGTATCCCTAATCTCTTGTACTTTCTGGTTAAGTTTTATTATGACAGTCACTATCCCATATGCAGCTCAACCAGGGAAATTTGGAGTGCAATAAATTATCTACATGAGATGATAACCCTGTTATCACTTAGTATTCCCTGGTGTCAGAAGCTTGTAAAAAGTTTATGACATTCACTTCCCAGATGACTCCTTATTTTCATAAACGGGGTATAAGAGGGGCAAGATCTATCTAGGGGGATTAAAGCACCAACTCTCCCCTCCCCTCAGATGACCTCTTACTACAACTACAGGATACTACAACCAAAAATACAGTCGTGCGTAGCAATTGAACACATGATTTGCCCAAACTTTGCAAACGCTTTTAAATTCTAAATATGTTAACCAAATAAACACTAACTGTTAGCAATAAAACGTGTTTTGAAACAGAAAGTGTAGGAATTACACTCGTGTGATAAGCATCTGTACAGTGTTTAGAACTTTTTATTAGTTCCTAAACACTGTTTTCGAGTGTGCCTAACGGTAACCAGATTTCTTCATCTGGAGGAAAGGGGCTAGGAGTCACTTGAGGAAGGAAAAAGTACTACTACTAAGTAGGAAATAGTCGTCACTTAAGCATACTAATTTATGCATATACGTTAGTTCTCAGATATGCATATTTAATTTTTTTTTAATCATATTAAATATCAATAGGCTTTTGTCTCTACACGTATGTGTGTAGCCAATATTTGCAATGTTGAAAGGTAGTTGGGTGCCATACATGTAGTTGGGTGCTCAAGAGGCATCTGTAAAGTCGTCTCATATATATATATATATATATATATATATATATTAGCAAATATCACTATCAGACCTATGAAAACCAGCTGTGGGTCTATAGCCTGGGGAACCAGTCATATTGATAGGATATTTTTGAGAAAAAATACAAAGTGTTTTTTACTCACGTTAAATGCATCTCCATAAATTGACTACATTTTACAACTTTACGACGGAGGGAAGAGGGGGCACATAGAACACTGTTCCCTCTAATTGCATCTGCGAATGGTTTTCACTTACATGGTCAAAGGCAAATAGGTTAAATGTAGGTTAACTTCTGTAATCTTGTTCCGAGCTAGTCTGGCCTTACAAGACATTTGGTGTACTAGAAAGGAAATTCGAAGTCACTTACAAGTAGCATCCGCTCAAAATATCACGGTATGGAGTTCAAGTGGGATTAACGTTGGTAGAGGTTATCTTGTGAAATCCTAAAACAAAAGGAGGGGAGGGGGCTAAAAGTACCTTAGTAAGAGGGTGGATGGTTATGGATTTTTTTACCAGTACAAAAATTTAAAAATAAAAAATGCATGGCGGATGCTTTAGCTTTCGCTTACATAATTAAAAGTTACAAAGTGACACTTGAGATGGACGGTCACGACATGAGGGGTTTAATTCTAATTCCGACGTTAAATTTTGTAATGGAATTTAGTGCGATATCATTGCAAAACCAGCTTGATATGTAGGTGCATATGAACGAGATTTGATACCCCGAGACATAAACAGTCACAGAGTAAAGGTATACGGCAAAAAGGTTACTTGGAGGAAACTTTTGTTTCGCATTAAATTGTGGGAAAGTATAAAATCAAACAGATTTCTCTACTTGACACTGACCTTCAAGTTAAGGTAGTTAAGTCTAGGTTTAGCAAATCCTAGGGAAACTAGACGGTTCTAACTAACAGGTAAGAACACATCAAGGCTACGGAAACGAAGATTAAAACGAGATAGAAACGAAGATAAAACATCAAATATTTGCACCACTTTTTTTTTCGATCAAATAAATATTTAGTGCGGTACAAAAAGACGCAACCGGTCTATCATACTTAATTCAAAATGATGGCAAAAGTTGCCTGTACGCTGCTGAACTTACATTAAAACCCGTACAAATGTCAACAAATCTCGTGTTCCTTAACATGCCACAATCTTTCCTAGTAAAATATCTGCATCAACCTGAGTCGAGGAGGGAGTCAAATATGATTTGAATGTGAAGATTCTTTTGATAATTTTGTAAGTAATATGATTAAAGTTTCTTCCGAAATTCCTACGTGACTTATTTCTTTTTTTCAATATTTTCGGAAAGATGTGTTGGGATATCTGTGTTACATGCGATCCACATTTTTGAGCTGATAGATCCCACCTACGGTTCTACTGCCCTACCTGGGCAGTCCTTGAACCTGATAAAACTTACAATTTGAATTAGTACAGTTTTCGAAGAGAGATAAAAGATGCATACCTCTGGCTTCATCTAAATCCTTACATTCCTAACAATAGAGATAAACCAGTTGATGCCTAACCACAATTGTTTTATTATTATTTATTTAATACGTTTCCATAAGGTTTTATTCTTGAAATGTTCTTGTGCCCTTATAACTCAGAGAAGTGTTTAATACCATGCGTACTCAATTATACTGTTCCATACAATACATACTGAAAAAAGGAAACAGAAATTTACACCTGGCCTGCTTACTTCCGTGACAAGTTTCCACTCTAATACAGTTTTGGAGACTTCATTGTCTTTAATAACTTTTAATGAATACTTTTTGATGAAGCAAAATCCTCTTGAAGGAATCTTTTAACTTCTCATTTTCACATACCACCCCTTGATTATTTTCTGTTTCAAATCAACACTTCCTGTGCAACCAAGGGCAGTAATTCAATCAGAATTCTGCTGAACGCTACTTTTGGATCTTCCAATACACCGTACAATTGACGATGGGTGACGCTAAAGTTATTCAAGTAACAGTTCTGTATCTGTCTACGGTTGGCATTCGTTAATGGCTTGTATCACAGTCAACATGAACTATCTTCTACATTTATACAGGATCGTTACTTTGCTTTTTTCCACTTGGCTTCTTAGCATCGAAGTTTCATCAGCACAGCAGGGTAAGAATTTCCAAAAATTTAGTTCAAAGGAGAAGAAATATTTAACATCTTTGGTAGTAAGTTTTGAAAAGTACTACTCATCGAACAACTAACGGAGAGTAAATAATCATCAACGCAGATAACTAAATGAATATCACTTAAATTTATTGCCGAAACAAGTTGTATTACTTTGATAACAAAGTTCCTTGTCCAATCCCTAAAAATCTTTGTTGTAAAAAGGATTTGATCAAAATACCAAGAAATTATCTCTTTCTCGGCATTTGATGAATATTAATACCAACGTTAATAATCTTGATTTATCCAAAGAACTCTCAGTAAAGTGTAATTCATTGAATAACCTTCAAAAATAATTGGAAAAAGTCAATATTTACCATAATTGGCTAAAAACTTAAGGCACTATCTACAAAGAAATTCTTTGAATACAAAAAGCCTTAAGAAAGGGTATACACTTTTAAACGGGGTCCTCAACCAACAATAGGATGCTCCAAAAGAATGCAATCGAACGAAAAAAAAATATTTTCTCAATTGTCTTAATAAACTGGTTCGGAGTGTTACCTATTACCCAGTAATATAATTTTTATCCTAACGAACATTTAGAAGTAAGTTCAAACAATGTAGCAAATTTTGCAAACAATAATAAATATGATACCTGTCGAACGTTTTCTTTGCCATGTGGCTTATTCATTTTCGTCTTTCTAAACAATCAAAATGAGGATTCCCTATAATCTCCAAAAACCCAGCCCAAACAGATATCCTCGCTTCTAGCTTATTGTCACTGGAAAATATTATTTATAGTTTCAAATGACAAACAAACTCTTTTCTTATGTGTAGGTCATTGATCTGTGTAAATTCTTTCGCAGTTTAATCGTTCCCCCTTATGGAACAAAAAAAGATGTTTACTTTTGATAGTCTTCAGGAAATACGGGAGGCTTAATGGAAAGCTTGAGATCATATAACTGAAGATTTGTATGGCAAATACGTTTCTACTTGAATCTGCAATTGCGTCCAATTTGGTCTTAACAATTTTATAGTCCTATAAAGCAGTTCTCTTTTTATTTACAACTTCTTGTTGAAGTGACTAGGCTCCTAAGGCTCGTTATGTAAAGTTTCTCTTCCTGATGAAAGACCCCAGGCTGTTCTTCCTACAAGATGCTTGCTTAAGTACACCAGCATATGCGCTGGCTAAAGATAAAAAGCCTATGGTTGCCTCTGAATATTAGTTAGACTCAAGGAGCTTGTAAAATACTGTAACGTTTAATTGAAATGGCATAAGCAGTCGCGGCTAACCTATTTTGAATCAACAGCTAAATCTCACAAATATCTTCTAATATCACTTTAACAATCCTTCATGCTGTCATATATTGAAACATGTTCAAGATAAACAAAATAGTTACTCTGTTTGTAAACTTCAGTGAGATACGTACTATATTGGTATATGATTCTAAAGAACCATTCATGAAAGGACATATCTAACTTCACTAATTAAAATTGTGGTGGCTGCACTTTCCTTTTACTTAACGTCTAGCTGTTCTACTGAAATTTAAATTTTGTTCTAAACCACGGCACCTAAAAAAATAACGCTAGGGAAAGGCCCGAAATGGCCATGAAGGGGTGCCCTGCCACAGCCAAATATTGAAGAGAAATTCAAGTTTCAAATAATTTAATCAGTCTAAAGCTTAAGCAAAGATGACAGCATTTTGGATTTAGGAAAACTTAGAACAAGAAAAATTTCTCAAAGAGTAGAGGTTTCATCCTTCCTCTCAGGTAACACTCACTTCGATTGCACCCAACCAAAAAAAAAAAAAAAAAAGAAAAAAAAAACAATACAGTAAATAACGAGGATTCCTAAACTCCATTATCAATATAAAGCTTTACGAAGTTTTAGGCTCCCAAAGGTAGCACCATTTTGCATCCAAGCTACCTCACATAGACAAAAATATCTCGAGGAGTATAGGGTGTTGTCCCCTGCTCTAAGGCAGCACCTCTAACCTGACGCCGTCAAAAACGTAGGAAGAGTATCACTAAACATTGAAAATTTGTTAAGATATAATCAGTTTAAAACTTTGATAACGACACCATAGTTTTGCACATACGCAAGACCGTACATGTACCTGTCCCCACAGCACACTGGCATACACAGGCGAAGAAAGGAAAGGTCCGTTCAATTGCCCACTGTTTATAGGCAAGTGATCTCTTGCTCCGCTTAAACAGTGTAACGAGCTGCCTTTTTTGGATTTCGCCCAGGCTACGGCCCTAGTTTGAAATTGTTGGCTGCCCGTTAATCTACTTAAAAAAAACTTCACTCAATTCGTAATTTCCATGAGCCCTTAAAATTTATAAAGAAAACATCAAAGATATTTACCATGCGAACAGGGGCGATAGGAGATACAGTAATACATATCAGCAAAGCAATTTACTTGTCTTTTTGGGCGTGTAAAATAATAACTTTGTTAAAAGTGAAGACTCCTATTTTACAGTTATCTTTGTACATCATTTTTACAATTAGGGATGTAACTTTTCATTGACCTCATTTTTTACGTTTAACGCTGCTCAAAATATTATCAACAACTCATGTGAAAGTTTCTCAGAAAATACCAAAGCACATTAGGTGGTTAGGTATACAGTGGAGCTTATCTGTCCACCTTTATTCATTATGGGCATGCTTAACAAGCTTTCAGTCAAAATTGCACTTGCCGATGGGGCTATGGGGGAATTCTACTATCAAGAAAGCCCTATTTTCATATTAACTCATCAAAAATATGTTAAAGTTATATCCTGAGATAATTACAGTAAACTAGGGCCTTTTCAAATTGCAAGTCTAAATGAAAGTATTTTAACTTCCCTTATTAAAAACAAGACAATACGTTGGGAAATTCGCTTATGGCAAGACCAGTTTCCTGTCCCTAATACTAAACTGTTCTACCATAATTTGTTGATTTCAAGTAGAATTTCGCTTTAAAGCCTTGATCAATAATGCAAACTACCCCACCTGATGCCTCTGATAATATGTCACTTTCTAAAAGATGTCGAAGTAGTAGGGAAATTGTGAAATAAGAATTATTGAACCTTTAAATCACGCAGGAATCTAATGAACGCCGTTTGCCCCAAATTGGTGTTTTTCAATTCATGTACTCATACAGAATCCAGACCCTCACAGCCAGTGCCTAAAGCACAGTATATTATTTTTTTGCGAATTTCCTATTCGAGATCACAGACTTTTCACTGATCGTCAGGACTTAAACAGTGCAAATGTTAGAATGTAAACTGTGTTTATTCAACTGTGTTCTACTTCTTGGATATATTCTCAGGAAGTACTACATGACAGCCTACCTAAAGGGAAGGTCCTGCAAAATACTTGCGTAAAGAAAGGGAAAATATTTCAATAAAAACGTTAAAATACGGTTGGTCAAATCTAATTAAGGAGCATATTTATTACCTAAACTTGCAACAGTTTTAAATGGTCCTTATTCGTCTTGAAACAGTCATTCTTTGGTTTTCGTTTTAGGCGTAACACTTTTGTTAATTATAACTGCATACTGTGATTTAAAGTATCCTTCATTGAAAGCTCGAGTTTTCTTTCAAGCGTTGTGTAATAGAGTGTTAGAGTTAGAGTTAGATGAGGTTTTACGGCCTTGTTTGTGTAATAGAATATCCCCTTACAAAATTTATTCGTGTATTCCGCCTTTTCTCTGATCAAAGCTGTTGTGTAATTAATTAATGAACCTGTTTGATAACTTTTTGATACTTCAAATTAGAGCCAAACGTTTACATCTTCTCTATTTATTGTGTGTTCGAATACTTAGTTATTTCTTGTCATTCAAAGTCTAGACTTAATGACAGTCTCTCTGTAAAAAAAGAAAAAAAAAAGAAAAAAAAAAACTGGTGCGAGTTACTTGCGTTGAAGGAAAACTATTTCAGATACAACTATTTGACAATTTTTGGACAAAACCAGATTTAACTTAGGGAAAATCTATCTTTGTTAACTCAAACTAATTCTTCAATTTTGTATCATTACGCTTTTGGTTTGGTTGAGTTGTTTTTTCAGGATTTTTAGCCATTCAGACAAGAAATTTGTAAATTTGTTAACTCTGCCAAACAGGAGTTTTTCCTCGTTAAGAATAAATACTCTGACCACAACTGTCTAGACAACAGAAACAACATCAGTGCTTGTGTCACACAAACTCTTAACACTTTTTACAAAAAAAAAATGAATACATTCTCTGCAAGCTCAGACAAGTGCATAAACTTTGTGAATTCTGCAGTGCTAGCCTTGAGAAAATTCAAGTGTGATCAAAGAGATAACTGTAACACGATTTGTTCACCTGACACCCAGGCAAACCTGCAATTGTTTGGGTGAAAACTGAAGAGGGGGCTAAGGGAGTTGAACGTATGAACTACACCATGCCAGATTAAAATACGAGCTTTGAAAATAGATGCCTAGACCGATAATGTCTATGCATGTCGTATTACCTTTTAACTTGCCTCAATACTTACTGCATTTAGGGTCATCTTACTTCTTTTACCAACAACCGCAATATCCAAGAGATTGTAAAGAAGCTCGTGACCAGTGTTCATCGAATAATTTAAGCGGTGTTTATACCATAAAGCCAGATGGATATCCAGGGCATTTTGAAGTATATTGTGAAAATGATGCTTTATCCGGTGGCTGGACGGTATGTTAATCTAAAATTATTTGTAGGAGGTATTTCATGCAATACAGTTTGATACACTGTGGAATAATAAAATGTCACTAACTGTGTGCAAATTGTGTGTTAAATTGATTTCTTTTCCCAAAAAAATAATTAAAAAAAAAGCAATACTACTTACTAGTAAAATGAAACTTTTTGTGTAATGTTTACGTTGAATTCAACAGAAATGGTGTTTGTGCAAATCTATTAGAATTTTCGACCATGTTTTACTGCAATTGAGAACCAATAGTTTGGGTCACAGACTTCGGGGTGAAGTGTTAACAAAACTTATAGTAATGCAACATTTGTGATGCTCACTCAAGTTGAAAAGGCTATTTTCCATTGTTTACTTTTCGGGAGGCAAGTATTGTAGTTTTCCTTGTAATGACCAGCTCAAAGAATTTAACACTGTCAATGACATCTGAGCTAAATAAGAATACCTAAGTCGTCGTCGTTGGTCAAGCAAAATTTGAATTCTTCTCGGCATGCAATTTGGTTCTGTTACTTCGATCTTGTGACTGAAGCATGTTTTAATTGCAACATTGTATGTTATTTAATTGGTTGAAGTATCTTAAGTTGATTCTTTGATCTATTTAATCGAATGTAATTGTAGCCAATGCTGAAAAAGCACGTCGATCATCTCCACTGGGAAAACGTAAAGTCATTCCCGTTGACATTGATTTCGCGCAAAAAGGTCGTTGGAACTTATCTTTTTATCGCTCACCCATCTATATTTTTCATTAAATTAGGTTATTCAACGTCAAATAGATGGCTCCTTGACATTTAGAAGGAGTTGGGAAGATTACAAAAATGGCTTTGGCTTTTTGTCCAGTGAATTTTGGATCGGAAACGAAAAACTATCTCATTTAACGAATCAAGAAGTGTACGAGCTCCACATTGACATAACACTGTCCAACGGGTCATCCTTCTACGTCAAGTACAACTCCTTCCGTATCAGCGATGAATGGAGCGATTACACTATAGAGTCTGCTAAAGAATTTCGCAGTAATTGGAGTAAGAATTTTATTAGTTTTGGAATTTTCAGCTAATTAACTTTCATTGTTGCCATTTGGGAAAACTTTATATTAAGATGAGTAATCATCTTTCTTCAGTCATGGAAATATTTGTCAACCATCTATAATCCACTTAAACTGATTAAACGTTCCTTAGTTCAGAATAGTGAACGTCATATTAATGCATAAGACCGAAATTACAATCAGCATATCATTATTAGAGAACGAAAATACATTCACCGCAAGGCTTTTTTCCTTTCATTTTAAAGGTTGCATTGTTTCTCTATGTCCACTTAACATGACTCGCGACAGTTGCACATGCCAGAACCTGTGTACCGATCCTATCCAACAGATGGATTGCTATACTGAGTGTGCAGAGACCTGTGTCCCAGAAGGATGTTTTGTGACTGAAACGAACTCATTCATAACGGTATAAACATATGTTTGCCTTTTGACAGAATTTGAGGAAATAGGGCTTGCAAAGGCAGACTATATTACGGAAAATGCGCATTATGTAGCATATCGTAAAAAATGTATGACACATTTGCAAGCCCAATTTATCTTCCAATTCGTTTATTCCAGAATGGTGAGTCGTTAATACACGTGGACTGCACGCAAAATTGTACTTGTATCGACAATCAACTCTTTTGCAATGGAGACTACGGATGCAGCACTGATGCAACATGTTCAGTTAAAGAAGGAATTCGTAAATGCTACTGCAATGAAGGCTTCGAAGGAGACGGTGAAAGGTGCACTAGTAATGTTTTCAAGGACTGCCACGAAGCTTTTGAAGCTGGTCATATAACGGACGGCATCTATACTATAACGCCGACAGGTTGGACTGGATCCTCATTTGATGTGTTCTGTAATATGACTTTTGGTGACGGAGGATGGACTGTAAGTCTTCCACAAGTTTACCAGAATACATTTTGAACTGGCGAATAGTAATACTTAATTTTACGTGTAGTAATATTTCCAACAAATGCGACGACTTACAAACGTCATCAAGTTGTCTTTAAAATATAAATTATTATTATTATGAAAATCCGCAAGCATTGCTAACAAATCTTCTATTATAATTCTGTTGTTCATATATGGCAAATGTTGCTTTTCATTGCTTAACATTTACAAGTCTAAAGAAGCAGTTATGTGACGTTCATTTTGTATCACAACGCCATAGCTTAGTAAGGAGTTAAGGCCCAATTTTGGTTCATGAGGTGTCTATTCAGACCACAGTGTACAAAAGACGTATAGGCTTTGTTCGCATTTTTCTTTGCAGGGAATCTACTCGTTATTTTTTCTCTGTGCATACGGTATTCTGGTCTCTTTTACTACTTTCTTGTTCTACGATCGTAAGAATCAGACCCAAATTTATTTAATCACACGACATAGTCTTCACCTGTAGGTCTTTCAACGACGCATTGATGGTGTGACAGACTTCTATCGTACCTGGACAGAATACCAACAAGGGTTTGGTACACAGGATCAAGGACACGACTTCTGGCTTGGAAATGAACAGCTACATTATTTGACAGATCAGAAGGATTACATCTTACGAATTGACTTTGTCGACTCGAGCGATCGGCCGTTTTATGAAGAATACAATACATTTAAGATCGGTGATAACAGCGACAAATACCGACTGAGTTATAGTTCCCAAAAGGGTCGGAACACAGGTATGTACATACTCTATCGATATATTACTACCTATTTGACGGTTACTTGTATAAGATATGAGCGTAAGATATAGAAGACACGTGACTGCACTGTCTTTCAGTTTGGACATTTTACGGGAATGGAACAATATGACACACCCCTGAGTAAAGTAGATTGCGTGTGTGTCTATACGCATCAAAGGAACAGTGAACATGCTTGAACTATTACTGACTAAAGGTGTCGTATCTCAGGAATTTAGTCACGTTTGTCTCTCACGGCTTGCAAAATCCGAATGAACACTTGTACGGTTTTGGTTTCATGTAAACGGCGAAACACGCACTCCAAGACTATTGATTTGAAACAGACTACCTCCAGAAAAAGGGCATTAAGCCCTCTAATTCTTGTTGTATACGGGAATATAAAAGAAGTTTGCAGCAATCTGCTTTCTTCCGCAACATTAAGGTGCGTTCACATCAAGCCGAAGTCTGCTGTGTTTTGCGGGCGGGAACTGCAAAGCTAATGCGTAGGACGTATTTCTATGGAACCGTTCACACGGAAGTCGAATTGTGACAAGCTTCTGGGAAAACGGTTCCATAGAAATACGTTCAAGCCATGTGCTTTGCTGCTTCCGCCCGCAAAACGCAGCAGATTTCGGTTTTGGTGTGAATGCACCTAAACCTAGATTAGGAATAAGTAAAGGCTAGATAGGAGTAGGCTGTTTACTATGATCGTTTGTCACCCTAGTGGCAAATAATAACCTCTGACCATACAAACCTAAACATAAGTTATGGGGTTTTCTTCAAAATAATACCCCAGTAGAACAAAAGAAAGCGAAGTCATTTAAGTCAGCTTTCTGGAAAAGTCAATACACTACCTATGCACAAACTAAATAAGCCGAAAACGTGCTATTTCTTACTCAAAAAGACCCTTTTAGCTGAGCTATAGATACAATTTATGCTTGGATTATGTGTACTTTATCACAACACATTAGAGTCCATTGGAAGTTTACGTATTGATCTTTACGTAATTTGGTGAAAATGAAAAAAAATGAGTGAAGGGGCCATCTAGCTGAGAGGTTACTTGAATATTTTTCTGTGTGTTTCAAAATGAACTGATGAAGCAATGCCACAACTGAGACAAAGAAGACGACTTAACATTTGCATTGTTAATAGAAAAATATGAAGTATACCTTTGTTGTGATAATGCAATGGTAGAAGTTACTTGACTGAATTTTACCCCTTCTTTGGTCTTTTAATTGATTCCTGGAATTTTCTGCCTCGATTTGACTGTTTTATTTTATTTCATTTCGGTCATAAAATTTATTCCAAAAACTGGGATATCCCTGGCTATAGAATGAATAGTGTAGTGACAGTGGTTATAAGCAATGAATAGTCAGATGTCTACGGTTATAACAGGGGCATGATCGATATGTTAATACTGAATGACACTGCTATGTAAAGTTAATAGTATCTCAGATGCAGGGAATTCTTTAGTGTCAGTGGTCCATTATTTCCTTTGGCCTTTGGTTGGTAGAATATTGAGGAATTAAAACAAAGGTAATTGATCTGGAATTTTGTTTATGAAAAGACTGGGTTTGAAACAGATAAGGCTGAAACAGCTTTGCCTGTACAATCTGCAACGCCCGCAAAGATCAAATTTCATCGAATGGAAACGACTTGATCTACAGACGTATACATAACATAAAAATTCTCAAAAAAATACGTGACCTCAGTAAAGAAGTTGTATAGTCGGTGGTTCATTAACTTGAGTCTTACCTTACATTACTCACAGGTTATACTTATCTTTTTTATAATAACGGCAAGCAGTTCAGCACATATGACGAGGACAACGACGGATGCAGCAACCACAACTATGCAGAAAGACACAGGGGAGGCTGGTGGTATACTGACTATAGTTATTGGTGCACTTATTGCTATGGTAGCCATTGCCGTTATTTTGAATACGGAAGCAGTGGCTGCTATACACTTGGTACTTATACAAACCTTAACGGTGACTACAACGGAGGCAATGGAGAGAACATATTCTACTATACTTATTATGGTAATGATTGCAACCACAAGTTTACCGAAATGAAAATTCGCCCAGCCATTACATAGACTGTCCTCTGCCTGCCGTTGAACTTAATTAAATGGGGAAAGATAACATACATTGGACTTCCGTGAATTAGAAATTTCTATTCAATTGTTTGTAATGTAGAAATACTTATTAAATTGATTAATTCACCTTGACATGTAACAAGAATCATGTGTGAAACTTCACTAAAAAAGTGAAAAATACAATTTCAAAGGATAGGTTTTTTTGTCTGAAATTTACCTCCTGTCGTGTTCGTGTTTTGTGCACATAACTGTCCTCCGCACACCTTCCTCTAATGAGATTTTGTATAATTGTTTTTTTTTTTCTATATCTTGCATATAAAAGCCTGAAACACGGTACTCTAATTGCATCCCTGCAAAGATTTAGATAAAAATCCAAACAAATTGATAAGCTAAATTTTCAGTCGGAACAGGTCATGGAAACTGTTTATACATTTTCTAGTATTTTGTAAATAAATTGCTATGCAGTGTTTGGAAAACTTCGCTTTCTGTCCCCAGTAACTTCACTTACTTGTATAATGTAAAAATTAGCTGCAACAACAGTTTTAGAGGGGAACAGTTACAGTTACGAGCTTTTATCTTACCTGTTGCATGGCAATGAAGCTGGTCATCTTACCAGTTCATTCGGGATATAGATTCTCTATTTAAAACGGTTTGATGTCTGGGCACCAAAGTTTCAACTCAAATGTACATTCGAGGTCTTTTTAATCCTTTTATATCCAGTCCCTTGCCACTTGGATAATATTAACGATCCCAATTGTTGGTCCAAACAAGAAGCAAGCGGAAGGACAGAAGGATTCAGTGACGGTTCAATACCATAAGTAACATTTAACGTGTGATGGAAACTCGTTGGCGAATTATTTTCTAATCACACTCTATCAAAATCATTCTCACGACTGACTTTATGCGTAACCAATATTGATACGTGGCAGATTTTTTTCACGTAGCTAGAAAGAGTACCAGGCCAAACCTAGGAAGCCTTTGTTCCTTCAAGTACTTCCCTATACCCCGACCCCTGTATCGCTCTTGTGCGAAAAACGTGAGGAATGAAAACCTAAAGCTGCTTCTTCAAGTAAAAGATTCCAAGAATTTGCGAAAACAACCAAGATGCAAACGCTGTACCAGAGCTAAAATTTTTATGCAGAATCAAAACTCATCGCTCTGATTAGCGTTTGAACGTGGTGAAAATTACAAATTCTTCAGAAGTGTGAGTATTTGATTTCTTGACGTAATCAACCATTTAGCATATGACATACATATCTCCTTCTAAGATGCTAACACTTACATGAATGACCTAGGTTATGAAAAAATTTGCATGTTAATGTGAGAATTCGTTCTCACGACATTCTACATTAATTTTTAAAACATCTTCAAGAAGAATGAAATGGATCCTTGACTGACAAAGAGAATTGACCATGACGGCAACTGTATGGGAATAAAGGAGAGATGGTATTACTAGTTCCATTAAACTCGTAGTGAAGAAGAAACCGTCACAGTAACTTTTTACACGTACTACCTGACCTTAATCTTCCCATAGTTTAGTCTGGTCGGTAGACTTTTCCCGGTTGATTGGCGGCCTCGTTTCTGTCTTCAGTTTTGACCTGTTCTCCGGAAAAAAGTTAAATTTACCACGTTGCACCGCTTCACGTTTTATCATAGATACTGGTCTCACTCGAAACAATAAAAGTCCACTGTAGATCTAGTTTATCCCAGTGACAAAGAAACATTAAGGTTGGCGAGAGGATTAAATAAGAATAAAAGTCATTGTTTGAGTCCGTAAAAAAATACGTAATGAGACTTCAGACTTCTTTTTGTGATATTTTAGATGAAAGGACGAAATTTAAGACTTAACTTAAAAACAGGTTCAGATATTAGTCTGCAATGAGTTTGGAAAAAATTACAAGAAGAGAAGGCTTTATCGTTAATCGATTTAAATTGAAACTCGAAAAACACATTTCAGCAAGGCAAGTACAGAGGCTTTTCCTCTTTCAAACAATATTTCAACAATTTCAAAATATATCGAAAAACTTGAGAGTTTTGGAAAATTTATCGTTTTATGTCAGATTATCGCAGGATATAACAGAGTCTACGTCATAAGTCATCGTAACAACTGGAAAGTTATAAACGTCTACAGAGGATTCGTAGTATATTTTGCTCATCCTGTAATAAGGCATTTCTTCTAATTTGTAAAAACTTAAAAAAACCTTGTCGCAAACATTAGGAGTTGCTGGATATGGTAATTGACCGTCAGCAACTGTGTAAAGGACAGTCGAGAAAAAATTGATTATTGCGTCATACTGGAAACACATCCCCTTTTCTAAGACCAGCTCCAGGACGACAAGGTCCCTGAATAGAGCATAATCTTTATGAGACTGTGGAAAATAAAAGAGTTGAAAGAGAGTGTTCGTAGGTGATATTGTTCGAAATGGATTTCAAATTATGTGGAGGAATATAAGGTAGAAGTTCAAAACAATGATCATGTTCCTCCTTCTCATAATGCTTTTTGCTATCGTAGTATCAAAAACATGGGTGAGTGAAAAAATTCCTCCTTATCGACGACTATAAGCTGTTACTGTGTTTCTTCCAATTGCAAAGGTGGGGATCTAGGTTTGATATTTGTCTTAACGTGATTTTTTCATTATTCGGGACAGAATCAAGGCTGGAAGATACATATCTATACTAATATCGTTCATAACGATTTTATGCATAACACTTTTAACTATGATGTAAATTTGGATAATCCGTCACTGCTTTATGTCTATGTATATGTTTCATATTAGAAAAAAAAATGAACGTAATTGTGCGTACATATGCGAGGATGATTGAAGGCGGCGTAGTCAGGATTTTAAAAGAGTACCTTTATATGAAGAGTAGTGACATTGGCGTTCCAAAACTACAGAGCACGAGACAACATGAGCCATTTTGTTTTCTAGAAGTTTCATCAATACACAGTCAGTGTATTGTATTCGCCCAGAAAATGAAGCGTTAATGTGCATTTGGGTGCAGCAGTCGGTCCGAGAAAGGGTTTAGAACGTACTATTTTACAAAGATTAGGGTGTGGTTAGTGGGCTCAGGGCCCTATATGGGGACCACTGTAACTTTAGAAAAACGCTGTGATTCTTGGCGAGGTTTTAGGTGAATGTAAACATTGGTTTCCGATGTGCTTCTTTATGGGCTTTATTTGTAGATATCTCCCATATAAGAATACGTACCGTAGTACTCTACAGTCTGTGGGACCTTGGCCCAGGGCCCCAAAGTAGGCAAGAGGGTTCTGGGGCCCATGTGGGGCAGTTTCCCACGTGGGCCTCAGAACTCTCCAATATGAGTGAAATGGGCATATGGTCTGGTCAATATGGGCCCCTTATGAATCTTGGGTGCAAAATCATTTGGGCGTCATGTGCTGGCCCATATGCCCAATGAGGAGATTGGGTTGATCTTGTGAAAAATGTATCCTTAAAAGCGGGTTTGGTGTCCCGCGGTGTCCCGTTTACTAAGTGAAACTTCTTTTCAAAACTTAACTGTGCACAGCTTTGTTAATTGGGCAAACTTTGCATTTATTAAATAGTGACTATATAGTACTTGGAAATAAATCAAGATACTTTTATATATTTCAAGTACAATTATAGTAAAATGGCAAATTTATATTTGCAGTGGGACACCAAAAATTTACACGTAGTTTTACACCGGGAATCCGTACACTGTTCACAGTGCTATTCAATTTTGCACAAACAGAATTAGTAGAGATGCATATATTCCAGAGAAATACTCAAATGCTTCCTAAAGATACATCTTAAAACCTATTCAAGATTTAGGGGTCTTATACAGCTCATTGAAATAAGGAAAAACGCTTTACTAAATTTGTAAATATCACACCCTTGGTGTCCCATTTACACTGGGAAAAACATCAGTTTTTGGCACTTTACATTATAACGAGTTATTGATATGTTTAGTACATTTTAGAAAATATGAAGCACCTCTAAAGCTTGTGACTGAGACCATCTCCCTCTACTTAAATGCTTTTATGCACTGCCAATTTGAAGGTGAAATGTATCACAATGTAAAGTGGGACACCAAATCTACTGACTCCCTTATTTATGGAATCACCCATATATATATATATATATATATAAGGTCGAAATGCTGCGGAGCACTATAGAAATGTGTAGGTCGATAGAGGTAGTAAAAAGTGCTAAAAGTTTGCGGAAAATTCCACGACGTTTCGAGTATATCCTCTTCATCAGGTGGCAAAAATGCAACTGACCAACAATCAAATGAAAGTAGAAGAAGCACACAAAGAAAAAAGGCACGAAAAGAACGGTTGTTGAAATTGAAAATGACCTGAACAGATCGGTTGAAAAAATTGAAAAATGACACGGTGGAAAGCAAGCGAAAGAAAGCAAGCGATATATATATATATATATATATATATATATAAAGATGATCGTTCATATGTGCCATGCATAAAATACACTGAAAAAACTGAAGTGCTAAAATTGTAGCACCTAACGAGTGCTAATTTGTATCAGCGCCTGAAGTGCTGTTTTAGCACTTGTATGGCGCTAATGCACAGCATCTCATGGGTGCTGATAGTTTTTTTTTTTTTTTTGAAAATAATGGAATATTCTGTTTGGAGGGTGGGGCTTATTTATGTAGACATTTGCTCTTCAACGATTCCACCTTCGACAACAAATGTATTTGCGTCTTTCATTTTGTTAGGAATAAATTAACTACTGATTACCCCTGCCTGGAAATTTTAAGGCGGGTTAAATGTTATGTAGTATAGCATTTATTTTGAAAGCAATTATTACGTATGATATAAGTATTTTAAACATGACTTTAAATAGTTTCTAATGACCCATGTTTTCAAGTTTACAATGTAATGCGCCAGTTTAAAAAATTGGTTTCGCCAATCCGCTCCCCTCTACTCTTCGCCGGAGTTTCTAAACGGTCATGGCGTCACATTGCATGGTATGAATATGCGTGTTATACATCATATTAACAAACATAAACAATGTTTTCAAACCAAATCCATCAAAATATGATGACTAGTACTGTGTTAGCACCTTCGAGGTGCTGAAAAAGTAGCACTTAAGTCGGTGCTAACTTAGCACTTGGGGTGCAGTTCCTCATAGGGCTCTTGGAAAGTGGAATTAAAATAGATCTCTATGTGCTGTTTTTAGCACTTTAGTTTTTTTTCAGTGAGGAAATAATGATATGGCCCCAGGGCCATTGCCTCCCTCCTCCCCTGACCATTTCACTGTGACTGGTACCCAATTACAGATTTTTCACGCAATTCTCTCCCCCTTCTATTCTATTGTCACCAGAAACGATAAAAATTAAACACACGACACTTACGTGAGACTCGGGAGTAATGTGCGGTGTATGCTAGACATTCAGCCAATGGAAACAAAATTGCGCCCGAATTTAAGTTGTCGCTACTCTCCCTATAAAGGTATTCTAGGTTTTGCTAATGGTACGCATTGGGATTTCAGCATAAAGAGGAGGTATGAGAAGCTGTTAACCAGAGCAACATCCTTCTATTAAATATGGCAATAACATTTTTGAGAAACCTTGTATGAGAAGTTTTGAATAATCCAAGCAAAAGGATTCAGTTTTAAATATTTTTTCTCTGGCTATTTTTTATTTATTTCTGATTGATGTTTTAAATGAAAAACTCCCTTATCGATACTAGTCAAGTGTAAACGAGTTTCCAAGTCTCTTGCATACCGTCTTAGATTGTAATCTGGAAAAGACAATAACATAGGCGTAGGATGTGAGTGGTTGACGGGGCGTTAGCCCCCAGTCAAAAGTGTGGTGAGCTAAAGGGGTATGCTTCCGCACCATAAATTTAAGGAAGAAAACCCCTTATTTGCTTCCTGTGTAAAAATGACAAAACTTTGCAGTATTTTTTTTTTAAATTGACCAATATGTTGTACCAAATCGTATACAAGGACCCCAAAATATTCGAACATTTCCTAAATGGCAGAGGAACACCCCTCCCTTTATACACTTCCCCCAAGACGAAGATCCGAAAGAATATTCAGCTCCAGTCTGAGACATCTTCCAACGCCTATGCATAATCAGACTTCTTATTTTAATAAAGCGTGATAACGGCGTCTTTGTGGTTTTTCACACTTTAAGGAAATGTTGCACTGAACGTCAACAGTTTTATTCTTACTTGTCTCTTCTTTGTAATTGATATAAATTTATAACGAAGCAATAAAAGTACATGAAGATTTTATTTGTTTTGTAACCATTGCGTATACCTTTACATGTGTCCTCCAAAGAAAAGTTTAGAAAAATAACTCAGGTGTCTGATTTTTTGGAAACTGCTTGAAGAGTTGGCAAGCTCCTTTTCCTTCAAAAAAAGTCAGATTTTATTACCACTTTCATATAGACTGAAAATATAAGTCTTCTTTCGAAATTGCTGGTTTCAAAGGAGCATTAAAAGAGAAAGTTTAATCGTTAATCAATTCAGTTTGAAACTGAGACTGTGTGAAAATATTGTCTGATGGAAAACGTATGATACTAATTACACGTAATTTCAAAAGTAATATTGATCCCAACCGAAAACGTGATGTACATAACTTCATATAACAAAAAAAAAAAAAACTTGTTAAGGGCTTTAAATTAATAAAATCGTGTATGACATATGTCAGCACAGTTTTAAGAAATTAACTGCTTCAGCAAACAGCTAGCTTTTCAAAACAATTTTTGAAAGCACTTGGAAAGGTTTGGAGAAAGTGTTCTTGATAAGTTTAAAGTTGATTTAATACGTTTTGATGATTTCACGAACGAAGGGGTTAAGCGTAGTCCGATAAAAGCTGTCCGTCGATGTGACGTCACGAAATAATTAGGTTACATTTCATTTACATAGTCCTCTGATACAAATCATATATTTACACAGAGTGGCAAATTTTTGGTTCCCTCCGACCAGAGATGGAGAAGATTCTACCTAAAACTCAAAAAAAATCGGACCGTAATCCGATCTGAAATCGCTGTAGTGTGACCCGCGCTTAAGTGGTGCGCGTGCACTAAGTTTGACGTCCAAAATGGAGGTACAAATAAATTCAAGCCTATAAGACGTCACGTGAAGAACCTCTATACATATTACGTTAGAGTTTTTCATTGTGATCGTTTTGAAATATTTAAAACAAACACATGAAGCCTCACATGCAGACCTACAAGTACATGTAAGTACAAACGATCGCTAACAGAAAATATTCTTTGAAAAGTGGGAGCAAAACACTTCACGCTTTGTCCGATACTGTGTCTACACAGTGCAGGTCCTGCGCGTGTACTAAGTTTGACGTCCAAAATGGCGGTACAGGCAAAATCGAGCCCATTATGACATCATGTGAAGAACCTCTATGGAGTCGGTCGGTGACACGTCACTTCCCCATGACAAAAGTATGTTGGAGTGAAAACAATGTATTGCGCGTATTTCGACACGAATTGTTTACACTCCAGCAGTGTAGCGCGTAAAATGTTCCCATATGGTCATACTGCGTCAGTTGCTGTTTTCACTCCAAAGTTGCTAGGGTAACGGAAGGACCCGGATGACCGACCGACCCAATAGAGGTTCTTCACGTGACGTCATAATGGGCCCGGTTTTACTTGTTCCGCCATTTTGGACGTCAAATTTCGTGCAC
>WURT03466992.1:0-13205 GCA_009936505.3 Holothuria glaberrima | reverse complement strand
CTTCCCTTGAAAGATTAAAAAAAGACGTTGTAGTTAGCTTTTGAGACGCAGACAGTGCAATAAAATTTTTCCTGTGACGTCACCACTTTCCTACTGTAGTTATCTTATTCTTTTTTGCCGGTATATATACAGCTGATGCGCAGTCGGAACGCCTTCACGGTAGGGGGGGGGTCGTGTCTAGCTTTATGAGTTCACTAACGAGTGTAAAAGAAGGAATCTCATTTCAATTTGTTATTCCATTTATTTAAATTGTTTCAGGACCTTTTTACTGATAGAGTTTCTAATGAGGCCCTTGGAACCAAAATGATAAAAAATAGTATCGGGCATATAGCTCTAACCCGCAGATTAAAAAGCCCCATGTTATATTACTTTTGTTTCAGTAGCATTGGTAAATTAAATGTTATTTCATTCTATATCAGGGGCCTACTTTAACGTACAGTAGTTATACTTTAATGTATTCATTAGACCTGTCAAATGCAAAAAAAAAAAAAAAAACGCTCCTGCAATTAGGCCACTATGTCCTGTCCTGAGCTTGTCCACAGTAAATATGGGCCCCTGTCAACGCCCAGATATACCTGAAGCTGTAACATCTTACTACACATGCATAGGCTATATATATATATATATATGTATTTATATGTATATATAATAGGTGTTGTGAACAGGGCGAAACTTTTGGGGTTTCATTGAAGCAGGGAGTAACAATTTCCCGATTGAAGACAGTTTTTAAAAATTTTGAGATTTTCTTCAAGAGCATTTGAAAACTTGTAGGCTTCATTGAAGAAAATTTAAAATCGGAAATTCAACGAGGAATCCATTCTGCTTGGGAATAAAATGAAGTAAACTGTCGCCCGTCGAGGCGACATGGTAGACGTCTGGGATTTCATTCTTCTAATATCACATGCTTGCTTCTTCACACGTAGTCGCCTCGACGAAATTGAAAAAAAAATTCCTCTACATGGCACAGCCTTCCACCCCTGATTTAAAGACACTGTCCTCTTCTTCCACACGGCGTCACGCCTGCAGTCTGGAAGAAATGTTGACAAATCTTCAGTAGGTATGCGGCAAATGATATTGTCATAATGTTTCCTTTTGGGCGCCCCGATACTTAAAAGACTTTTGAAGTAACAATAAGATATCATTTTACTGGTTTCTAGTTACTGGTTTCCATAATGTTTGTCGGATACCGGAATTTTGTCTGCCACTGAATATTGTCCCTGATATGTTGTCAAAGTCTTCTAAAATTTCTTTCCACTCGTTCTAGTCTATTCGGAACACAAAAGAGGGTTGAGTGTTATTATCAAAATATACTTTTTTACTCTCTATTTTTATTCTCCACTTCTTCTTCTTTTTTTTTCGCAATCCGTTATGGCCAGTGACGTCATCATCCTGCATGCAGTGACGTAGAATTACGAGAACACTTGACAAGTACCATGGTATTAGACTTTGTACTTCGTGAGGAGGGTATATATTTATATGTGATCGGTTACCATGAGCTTACAAATGACAAGACGGAGTGCCTAAACGTTGCTTAGAAGCACATGTAAGATCAGTTTCCTTTGGCGTCATTTGTTTCGATGTCCTAACCTTTCGTCCGTTCAGAGAAAACTAGCAAACGATACGACTGGAGAAAACAAGAGAAAGTACGTCAGTTTCATGCAATAACATATGTATACCTTTGTAGCCCTATGATCTTGTTATACACTGGCTCTTGTACATTAGGATAGAAACAGGGTTCACGACAGTTGCTCAGGTGAATATCAAGGATATAAACAGGGGGTAAAGGTGCGTTCACACCAAAACCGAAATCTGTTGCGATTTGGGGGCGGGACGCGGAATTTTTTTCTCATGAGAAATAGAGGCAATTTTATTTTAATGAAAATTTAGAAAGTCGCCCCATTCGTTCTGAGATAACAAATTTCGCGCCCGCCGGCAAAACGCAGCAGATTTCGGTTTTGGTGTGAACGCACCTTAATATCTGTGGTGCGTTGGGGGTACATTCTCCCTCTCTTTAAAAGGAAATGCCCAATTTGGAACTACAAATTGTTCATTTGAAAGGTGCCATAGGGCCCAGTTGTCCGTAGTAGCTCTATGGTTGTACCCTCTCCTTATGAAAACTTTGATAACCCAATATAAACTTCCTGTGCATGAACCCTCAGAATTAAACACAAACAGTCTGTAAGCACCTGCTGTTTAAAAAGAAAGGGTACTTTTTAGTCCTTACGTATAGGTCATTTTATTATCTCACTGGTACATTTCAACTTACTATTCTGAAAGCAAGACACCGGCAAACTCTACTCCCTCCACATTAACAAATCTATGCGCTTACTTTTCTCGTAAAGTTGCAAATACACATACCCCACTTTTCTCTATAGGTGGACGTTTATCACAGAATTGTCCCGTTGTCTAAAGTACGCTACAAGTGTCACGCAGGGTAGAGTCACTGAAAGACGGGATAGATAATCAGATTTTGCCGGATTAATTTACCCATTTTCATAGGGTAAACACAGCTACAGCTTTTATAAGATAAGCGCTCAGCCAAGATACCACCTCGGCTTGAGTGGGGGGGGGGGGGTTGGGGAGTGGCTAAGTCACCCATTAGTTTGTACCTTCTAGTTGAGCTGACAGATTGATTCCCAACTTTGTTTGGTCAATGCATCACATAGAGTATGCAATTGTGTTTTGACCACAGTTTTGCAAAATGTTTTGCCCTTACTGTAATCCTCATAAGGGGCGTAGCCAGGATGAAATTTTTAGGGGCCTAGGTATCAAAGGGGGTACGGCATTGATCACCGTCCTGGGGAGGGTCTAAGGAGGGTCCTCCTTCCTCTTTGAGAAAAATTCTCATGGTTAGGTGTCCTTGGATGCAATCTGGTGCTATATTTTTCATCGTTTTAACGGAAGTTATGTTCATAAAATTATTCGTTGATTTCATACGTGGGCAAAACGTGTTTTTTACCCATTCATTTTTTCTAAATTTTTGTAGCCTAACAACTGCTCGCTTCCTTTCAGGATTTTACCGTGCGTTTACCTATTGTCGTTATTGATATTGCCATTAACATTCCACCGTGCAATTTGTGGTGGGCTGGGGGAGGTAGTTCACAAAATGCTCAAACATAGGTCGTCATCAGCACTTTACTATTGAAAAGGGTTATTTTTCGGCGATGTGAGAGGCATTTTAGAAAAGAAGATTGTAAACGCTTAGCGCTTACTATGGAAGAGGTTTGTTTTGATGAGTTCTTATTATCCGGGTCCATGTAACCCCGCCCTTCCCCAATCCAGGGGAATTAAACAGTCTTGAGTGAATTAAGTAGAAAGGAAGTATGGGGTGAGAAAGGCTGAAAAGGAATGGAATCCGATCAGAGTCGTCTGTTTATTTTGACAGGTACAAAATCATAAGTACCGGTTAGCCTATCCAAAATAGCAAATTACGATAGTCATAATATTATGCATAATACTTCACAATACCAAGAAAAATGCTAAGCATTCTTTAGTTCCAAATGTTGGAGAATGGCATCTCATAGTGTTCTACTTAAAAATATTCCGGTGCTGGGGACCCTAAAAGTTTTTTGCCATTTTGAACCATCATGCAGTCCATATAATTATACCCTATTCCAATTTGCACCTTGCCAAACTGCATGCCAATAATGATATACGATTCCTAAAACTCATGTTTTGTAAACTTATCGTAATTGCCATATTCTTATCAAACAGAGTGCAATTTTCAGACTTAAATTGTCAAGGTCCTACTCCTGTCGAGGCTTACGGCTTTTTTTTCTTTCTAGGGTTAGTTCCGTACAAAGGGACTTTCCCCTTTTGAAATATCAAAGATCCATGTTTGAAAGGTAACATAAACATTGACTTCATTGCAATATTCTTTTATTACGTAAAAGAAAGTGGTAAAAAAGATGCTTTTGCAAAAAGAAGGCGTATTTTCGGGAGGAAAACTGTGAAACAGTTTTCATTCGGGTGGGATAATCTAAGACAAAACGGTTAAGAAGTATCGAAAGTGACAACAATGCATTTCGGGCAACTGTCCACGGAAAACGCCCTGCTCTTCATTTGTCCCCCCCCCCCTGGGAGAATCCTATCAGTTTACAATGAGGGGGTTGCAGTCTCCACCCTAGCAGAAATTTTCCAAAGGGACGTGCTTGGGTGACTTGCTCTTTACCTTACATTGATTATACTGTTAATAGCGATCGGACACAAACACACGGTTAACCTTATTAGTTTGTGAGGCTCGTGAATCAACAATAATTTGTTGCAATTTGGGACTTGAATCTGTCAAACACAGTGGTGCAAGTAGGCTAATATCACAGTATGGCACGTAATTCATTGGGTATGGAAACAAAAAGTATCCGTACTTCAATGGGCCTCTCTTCGAAAGCTATTCGGCATCAAGTGGATGGTCACGTAATTATGCGAAAAGGCGATACTACGGCGCGTTGATCTCGAGCAGCCGTCCGGGCACACAGTTTTTTTGAGGCAACTCATATTTTTTCATAGTCGCCTGCTTGATGGGAGGAAGGGCTTGTAAAATTGATTTGGAAGTAGAAAGTATGAGATAATTTCGCTTCATGACAAATTTTTGGGGAGCGATTATGAGTCTCGTCTCTGTTTAATTCCCACATGAACTTAGTCTCCGAAATAGACACATCCAGTGTACGAGAAAGCAACCTGCATTATATACAAGCTAACATGGGCTCTCATAAAATCCATAACAAAACTAGCTTGTTGCTGCTTACCGATGAGCTTGTGTGAGGATGTTAAGTTTGCAAGAAATACAGTCATATCCTTATAGAATAATCAAACAGAAATCTTATCCCACGTGTTGGAAATTTATGAAGTTAGCATCAAATCGTTTGAATATATAATATTTTGGAGAACGTTTACTGTTTTCCCCGTTGTCACAGTTACACTCAGAGGTGGGGCAAAGATTTGCCCTACATGGGACCAGGCTCCAGTCCGGGGAGGGGGTAGCGACCCGGTGCTCCGACAGTGCCGATGTAGATAGGGGGGTCGAGCAGGAGACTTGGCGAAAACATTTGTACCCTACCATACCCATTGCAGGGCATGTTTTACATAATACAATATATTTAAAGTGCAGAGTTACTCGCTGATTGGGTTTTTTGTCGGGAATCTTAATTGTGAAATTTGAACGCCCTGGAAAATTTTTGGGTAGGCCTACACAAACTGCACTCATTTACAGCTGATATTGATTGAACTGTCGAGGTAGTTAGGTCATATATATCGGCGATATCATACAGTGGATCGAATCCACCCTCTCTGCCCGATAAAATAGACTAACTTCCGTCCACGTGTCGCTTATCGTATCGCACGACATACACACGAGACGCATAGTGGGGCTCTACGTGGGATCAAATTACTGTCCTCTACATGCAAGTGTACTCTACACCAATATGTTACTTGGGTAAGGTGGAAAAGGCTTGTACTCCTTAACTTCATGGAATACAATAATGAAAGAATCTGAAGTTAATCAACAGTCTGCGTTCCTATTGTAGAAAATGCCCATTACGTCATGATTGTATCGACTAAGGTTCCCACCCGAAATTAGAAAAATTCCCGAGAGGGGCCACAGCCTTTCCCGATGGGGGCATGAACCCCTGCCCTCACCTGGCGCTACCCCTGCTTACACTGCTGAGGACATTTTCACCCAGTCTAAGTTCCCACTAAAAACCATTGATGAAGCACTTTAAATACACGTTGTAAATTCAGCTGTTTGCTCTCAAAAAACTTCTTCTTTACAGTAGGCCTAAGCAAAGACATGATTTCTATATAATTATCTTTGCACTGATGTAATCATGTTTCTCAGTGCAATAACTTGAAGAACAATACAAGGAAATTTTCTCCAAACTCAACCTACTTTTTGTGTCACACATTTCTTTTCGAGTCTTTATGCATGTCATCCAATTTAAATGTGTTTTTATATATAAAGTATTCAAATATGTACCCATACAAAGTATACACGCATCAACCACCTAACACTACCATGTCTGCTGATAGTGCCTTACAGCATAATTGCAGTTCGTGCAAACAGTACTGCATTTGAAGCAGCCTATCTAGCATTCTTCTGTCAATGGTCTGTACTAGCTTACAGTTTTCGAATGTATATTTCTTTGGCGTTTATTTTTATACTAACACCCATAATTTGCCATAATCGTTCTTGGTTTATCCTTTTTTTGTTGTTTTTTTTTTATTGTTTAAGTTAGTTTACTCGTCAAAGTTTTGTCTTTATCTTCATTGATTTATCCCAATCCTTATTGTATTGCCCTACTACTCATTTTATGTATATCTTTTCCTTGTTCCAATACTTAGGCTATTCAGCCTTCTCCTCGACCTGTTCACATCCTCACCCTCTCTTCTCACTCACTCTCTCCCTCACTCACTCTCTCCCTCCCTCTCTCTCTCTCTCTCACACACACACAAACGCACAGACACACACACCTTTATTTTCTCTTTTGGTCTAGCTTTCGAAGCAAACGGTGAATACAAACAGAACCAGATTCGATGTCCCCTGTGACGCCATGTATTCATGCTAGTTTCGAAAGGCTTAATTGTTTTAGCAGTTTATGGTACGTTCCTTTCACTTCTGAGAGCATTAGTACACCGCCGCAGGCAGGATAGATCCTTTGAGATACATACTGCACATGCACATTCAATGGCTAAACACCAGATGACGTAAGAGACCCAGTTCACGTGACGTAATGTTTTGTTTTGCCATGCATGTTGGAAGAACTTAACAGGTGCCACGTGACAAGGATTTTAATGCATTCATGATACACTTCACACCGAGCATAATGTCTGTACTTTATTACCTTTGTACTTAATTCACTTTTAAAAGAGCACATCATACAATAATTTGTGACGTCACTCGGGTACTTCTTAGATTGTATGCTTTTATGGCTAATGCAACTTCTCGAAAAACGAGATGATTGAGTTAACAGTAGCAGCCTATATAATGAGTTAGCTATATATCAGTGCACCTGTCCCCAATAATGCATTGCAAGGAATGGTTCGTTTCGTTGTCATGGTAAAGGACGCATCGAAGCATTTTTCTTTAAAGTGGAATCAAAGGCATGTCACGTGAGTAGTAAAAGAAAGAAATCACATAATAAAGAGCAAATTGCCATTGTAAATAAAGTGAATAAATTCCAACATTTTTGTGTCTCTGCGACAGAAATAGCTATGGGGGTGAAAACTGGACTAAAACTGGCATTTTCAAAATCTGCTATGTAGCTTGCAAACTTATACACAGCCTGAAACACTTTGAAGGCATAGTAGCATGATTATCGTTGTAGGCCGATACCTTCTCCTTCAAGATTTAGTAGCAACACAAAATGCAAAATTTGCTCAGTTGTGCATAAACTAGTGATCAATTCAATAGTTAGTCAGTTTTATAATAGGTGAATATACATCGTGCGATGACTATGCGTAGGCCTACGCACTTATACACGATTGTATGCACAATATCTATTATGAGTCACAATTGTTAATCTTTTCTTGTTTTGTTGGTGAGTCGTTGAAACAAAATACATGCCTTCTAGTCATCTATCTACGCATGAGCATCATGGGATCTCCCCGTCCCACCCCCACCCCTCGCGTTTTTCAGAACCCTAACGAAAATAGTAGGAACATGCTCCATTTCCATATATTGATATTTGCTGACTCAATGAAACCAAACTCAAAAACAAAGAAAACGGTTATTTAATGGATTAAAATCATCGTGGGAAATCCATTTTGTCATAATCAGTTGATGCTGAGGTGTATCCACATCAAAGGTAACTGTGCTGAATTTATGCAGTATTTCTTGTTTGTTTGTTTGTTTTTTTTTTTTTTTTGGTGTTTTTTCTTTCTGAAAAAGCTGCGTCAACCGTAAAAACTCAGTGAAAAGATTACTGTAAAATCCTACTAAAGGTGTGAATTTTTGTTAAGAAGTTTTTTTTTTTTACGGCAAGTAATCTCATCGAGTGACACACAATCTAGCCTACTAAATTTGCTTTTTTCTTTCGTGCTGCATACTACGAAGATTGAGGAAGCAGCTTAACACTGGGCGTATGTTGGTGACCATGGCATCCATTGGTCTGTAGTAACAAACCTGTCTCCATGTTATGTTCGTATTCCAGTCAAAAGTAACATCACGAATATCCCAATTTTCCACGCAATACATTTTCGGCCCCTCCCCATACAGCCATTATGGAGGACTGTTGACTAGCTGAAACATACATGTTCCACTTTCGTTGTAAATGGTAGGCTTTCCTAATTTGATTTTTGTCCTGTTTTAATGAAGCAACGGAACCTTTTCACTCCATTGTGTACACGTGGAACAGATTAACTGTAACATTTCAGTGTAAACAGAACTCCCTGTAAACCCCGTCATTGTAGCGCAGTGTGGGTTACTATTATGTTGTGTGAGACTTTTAGCTTCCTGTTCTTTGACCACTAAGTGGCAGCTCACTGGTCTAACTAACCCGTATCTGAGTAAATTCAGGAAAAAGTACAGGGCTTCCCGATATATACACGCACCTGTTAAGGTCCAGACTCCTACCCATTAAGGGAGGCACCGGTATCACTTTTAATTGCATATCTGCATAAATAATTTCTACTGTTGCATGCATCCCCCCCCCCCCAAAAAAAAGGTCTTGGGAACTAAGCTGGTATGACATAGGTCAAAGACGTTAAGAACGTAAAGACGTTTAAGACGTTAAAGAACACCAATGACTCATCATTCTTAGATGAGGTCCTGTACCCTTGTTTTCCAAGCCGATGTTCCATTTTTATACCACTATTTAAATATTTTGTTTCTTTGTGCAGTTATTTTAAGGAGGTGATTTTCTTTGTTAAGCCCACATGAGTCTTAAGTTCACTTCCATCCACGTATTCTTCTGTTTGATACTTCAGTCTGTGTAATTTTGAAAATTTGGAAAAAATAATTGAATGAAAATGATTTCTGAGATTTCGTTTAGATAGCCTACCTCTTAAATTTATGTATAGTTCGTTATGAAATCTTAATCTTGTATGATAGACTAGTTATTCATATGTACCCATTACAATATTCTCACAAATTTTAGTGGCAGTTGCTCAAATGTGTAATGAATTATAAAGTTTGATAGTTTGGGATCTATGTGGAAAAACTCACTCAAGGCTTATTATTAATGACCATTTTTCAGTCTGGCGCACACGTATCAGCACCATTGCCTATGTCCCGGCTACACGTACTTCGTCGCTGATGAGCCAATGCGCGTGTGTATTTTCTCTGATGGAATTGAGTGTAAAGAGAAGATGTTGCTTGCTTTTACCTGCTCACTTTCGTTATTGTGATATCCGTAGGGTACAGACGTGACATGAAGACACACCATCTTGCATAGCAAAAGAAAAATGCGACTTATCTTTCGAAATCTTAAACAGCTCATGCAAGAGACAGCTAACACATGGCATCATTAAGCTACCGTAGAAACATAATTCAGGCGTTACTAGTGAGAGTGGTGTATATATTAGCTGCGCTATATGATCTATGGTGTAACTTGCTTCATCCCGTAATTTTCAACATTGGAATATGCATTTAAAAGCTGTTAAAACATACGCTCAGTTTATCGCAATTATATCAATAGTTTACTTAAAATATTGATGTGGAAGAATGAGCTTAAAATGATAACAAGTAATAAGAAAGCATCACACTGCGAAGAGTAATGAAAGCAATATAAGTATAGCATACCATGGATAAGTAGTTTTGAAGCGATCCTTGTAGTATACTACTTGCCTTGTATAGGCTATCCTTATTTTATTGATCAGTCAGCTGCCTTATTGGAGCTGCCATAATTAGAAAAGTAGGGGGAAAGACAAAAAAGGGCAAAGATTTCTGAGTGCGCTGTGTAAACTTCAGACAGTTTTCACAGCCTGGATGACTGGGGGAAGTGGGGGAAGTGGGGGAAATGCCTCCTGCCCTCAGTGACGGCGCAACTGCGTATTAGGTCACGGAGCTTCGTTGTAACTGCATGCTTACTGTAAAGTGTAATAATCTAAAACTCGGTTAAGTGAATTTTCCCTTACATTAAGGACCTAACCCTAAACCCGTCATGTATACAATTTATGATTGATTACGATTGCTTGTTTTTAAACTGAGCAGAAGAGATAGATATAAGTTATACCTCTCTAACCCTTACCTTGCATTTATTTCGTCTACAGCCTCATTGGTAAGTTAAAACCAGTTTTTACCTGCTGATTTTAACCGCACTGGTGTGCGTACCCTACCCACCGCTGGGGTCTCAGCGGTCACTAGCCGCCCTTTTTCTCCTTCCTGTAAAATGCAGAAGCTAAAGTTGTCATAATTGTTATTTTAAGACACTCAAAACGCAATAAATCACATACAACGGCTTCTATCCTCCTAATTTTCCCGGCGAGGCCCCTGAACCGACACCGTAGATGCAACGTCGATGTTCAAATGTGAGGATGTTCCCTTAGTGGGATACCTGGTATAGGTAGTTGTCTCAACTTTTACCAACCTACTGGGCAGCATGAGTGGAACTATCATTTTTTAAGTCCAATGCAAACTTTGATTCTTTACGTCGTTTCCCGTTACAACCCCCTCCTCCCCACTGAATCATGAAATTGTCAGTCCAATTTGGCCAATGAAATGGTCAAACTGTGATTTCGATTTTCGTGGCCTGCTTCTGTAGACCCTTCCGGGGCCCTACGACAAGCGCTGGGGTCTCATTTCCTTTATGGGGAGTGCCTGGCGCCACCACGACGCTTCCGACGGGTCTCAGTCCTTCATATTGTTTCCGGAACATTGCCACCTGCAGTGTCCCCCACTTCGAAGAGTCTGGTTAGGCCACTGCACCTGTGGCTGTGGCCGCTGTACACATTTTTCATTGCGTTCTGCATTAATAGCTGAAGAGGCATATTTTCTCGTATTTACTTTTGTAGCACATTTCTCGGGCGCTATGAAAAGACTTAAATATTTGTCCTCTTCACTCTTTGTTGGATTTTAAAGATAAAATATGTCCGTGAAAGTTATGGGTGATAAATGGCCTATACCTGCATTAGCCGTATAAATAGCGTGGTAGTAAACATCTTAATGTAACTGAGGGAGATCTACTGTACTTAGGGTCGCGTTGACGAGGTTAAATGATTTATTGATCTTGCAATTCAATATATATGAATTAATAATGGACGTGCTTCATTTTTCTTCGTACAAAATGTAATGTTTCTCTTTCACTGATGAGAACGGAAACGTTTACCGTTTTCCGTATGTCATAGCCGTTAGCTTATTTTAGTTTCATCTGTTCATTGCGCGCATTATTTTTCTGTTAATGTGCAGGCTTTAAATTTAGAAATCAAGTTTAATGAATGTTGCCAACAGGTTGAAATTATGTGAAAAAACGAGCGAATATATGCGTATACAGGACCACTTTTCGTTGAATGCTGGCATTTTTTGCCCGAAGTTGTGAGCAGAGTTGTTCGAAATTTATCAGAGCAAATTTTCTCTGAACGGGCAGCTGTAGTCCTAGCCCCGTCCTGCATCCTCTACGCCTATGCAAGAAACTTGAAATCTGGTAATGGAACGATAATTGTATATTTTTACCGGGATATTAAAAGGTACTTATAATATAGAGTATTTAGTGAAGAGAGCAAACGTGTAAGGTATAAAAAATTCACGAATTACCCGTGTATGTAAAAATATGAAGCTTACCAATATTTTGGAGAGACAAACGATCCAGCCGAGCAACTTCTGGAATTTTTCAATGTGATTTGAAAAGAAGCAATGTGGTTTCCAGTTTATCGCACAAATCACTAAATAAAACAACAAACCGTAACGAAGAACATGAAGACAGTTTTGACTTGAACAGGATTGTTACACAAGTGTACGTATTTGCGAATGGGCTGTGACACTAGATGGGCTTTCTACAGTATGTCCTATGTACAATGCAGATCTGAACTACAGTTGTTTTGATTAATAAATTTTTATACGTCGTTGGAAGTGTTCTAATTACAGGGGTTTTTTCGATTTTTTTTTTTTCATGTGGGGTCACTCGTAGCCGTATGAGCGATATGCTGTCGAGCGACGGGAATGCCGGGCGGTGCGAAAAGGCCCATCGTCCTTAGATGATTTCCTCGTAAATAAGATCCTAGCTGTTAACACTGGCTGTTAAGCAGCTCGTGGCTGTATTTTGTGTATGCATGACAGCTGATTGACTGTCTTTTCCTTTCATTCACAAATGCTACCGTCGCCACAGGGCATGGATGTATGGAAACTTTTGTCTCCGAGTGAAATATCGTTACAGTCTGAATGGTTAAATTAGTATTTACCACTATATATCCTACACATTTCCATTATGCCAATCCTAGTAGCGATAGGCTAGTGCTGGCATTGTTCTTCAAGTATATGCGTTACCTTCTATAATCTCTTCCATGAGGAGGGGCGGTTGAAGTGTAATGTATTTTCTAGACAAAGGGAATTTTCTGTTCGTATTAGTACATACGCCATTGGTCACCCACCTTGAAACTACCCTATCTCATCCTCTAAGTGTACAGTTTATGACGTCGAGGATATCAACTCTCTATATGTCTTTCACTCTGGATTCACTTGTACTAGATAAAGTGTTGCTTGTCCCATAAATTATCGTGCCTAAATATCACATGATTTATCATGTGACGTAAGCTGTTATCATCCGTTGATCTTGGACGGACAGGTAAACCATAAAGACACTGTAAATCACTCGTGTGTTTAAGAAATGCTGCCAAGAATGTCTTCACGGACTACAAGCTTACATGACACAGCAAGGACAGTGCACGATCAAAATGACCGTAAAATGTGTACTCTCTATCCTATAGTGTAGCCTTAAAGGTCTGTGGACATGTAATAAATTCAGTGTTCCATTCAACAGAGGTCGATTAAGATCCCCTGATCAAAAATCCGCTGAATTTTTTGAATATCTTTTACCGTTCTCAAGATATTTCTCTCTAAAGTTTGACCATTTGTGGGAAATGTTCATTCGCTATGCAAAAATATGATGTGGAGTGTTTCACAGTGTCTGTATTTCTTTTGTTATTCCTTTATAAATTATCTGTTAATTACTTAATAGCTAGTTTCTAGTTCGGTGTTTAATATGGATATTTTCAAAGAACTAAATAGCTACTTCCAAAATTAACCCCTCGGGGCATCCCAAAATTACAGCTGTCCTTGG
>WURT03466881.1:0-22198 GCA_009936505.3 Holothuria glaberrima | reverse complement strand
ACTCTGAAAATCTTGTTTACACAATATCTCAAGGTAGGAAGCTTGGATTAATTTCATACTCAGCATATGGATGTGTTTTGGCAAGAAGAACCCTATTTTTTGTGGTGGAGGTCAAAGGTCATCTGGGGTCACCGGGGTCAAATTCTGAAAATCTTGTTTACGATATCTCAAGGTAGGAAGCTTGGATAGATTTCATACTTAGTATGTGGATGCATTATAGTAAGAAGAATCCTAGTATGTTTGGTGGAGGTCAAAGGTCATCTGGGGTCAAACTCTGAAAATCTTGTTTACAAGATATCTCATGGTAGGGAGCTTGGATAGATTACATTCTCAGCATATGGATGTGTTGTGGTAAGAAGAACCCTATTTTTTGTGGTGGAGGTCAAAGGTCATCTGGGGTCACCAGGGGTCAAGTTCTGAAAATCTTGTTTACACGATATCATATCTCAAGTTAGGAAGCTTGGATAGATTTCATACTTGTATGCAGACGCATTATAGTAGGAAGAACCTTTTGTGTTTGGTGGAGGTCAAAGGTCATCTGGGGTCACCTGGGGTCAAACTCTGACAATCTTGTTTACACGATATCTCAAGTTAGGAAGCTTGGATAGATTTCATACTTGATATGTGGATGCATGATATTAAGAAGAACCCTTTTGTGTTTGGTGGAGGTCAAAGGTCATATGGGGCCACTGGATGTCAAACTCTGAAAATCTTGTTTACACAATATCTCAAGGAAGGAAGCTTGGATAAACTTCATACTCAGTATATGGATGCATTATGCTAAGAAGAATCCTATTGTTTTTGGTGGAGGTCAGTGGTCATCTGGGATCACTGGGGGTTAAACTGAAAATCTTAACACGATATCTCAAGGTAGGAAGCTTGGATAGATTTCATACATAGTATGTGGATGCCTCATAGTGAGAGGAAGCACTCTATTGTTTGTGGTGGAGGTCAGAGGTCATCTGGGGTCACTGGGGTCAAATGTGTAATACCTTGTTTACAGGATATCTCATGTTAGGAAGCTTGGATACTTCACATGGTGTTGCATTGAATCCATCAGAAAACCCCTAGGAGTGTTTTTGGATGTCAGAGGTCAGCTGAAATCACCAGTGGCCAAAAAGCAAAATTTCCCAAAATTCCCAATGTCACATATGAGCACAAAATTGGAACTTTCCAGCACATTAAGATAGCATTCAACCCTTGATTGAAAGAAGTGGGACATCTTGGCATTATTTGAGTGCAATTCATCGAAACCACAATGCAGTTTTTTGTATTCTGGTTATTATAAGAGTTTAATGGGTGTGAACTTTTTGTCTCACTGGCTTTAAGGTTTCAAAGTTCATTACACAGGGATGGCATCATGGGTTTTTTTACAAAAACTTGAAAATTTGGGAGATCAAGTGAACACATTTTGAAAAATTTGGATTTTTATGGAAGGAAATTGGAAAATTTTGGGTTTTTCTTTAGGAAAATTGGAGGTTTTGGAATCTTTATTGAAGGATATGCCCTTCGTATGAGCAAAATCAAGTAGATTGTCGGGGTGACTGAAGGTCATTGGGATTGCATAGTTTATCATACAGATTAAAGCTCCCTGATGAAACTGGAAAATTTTCTTGATGGGAGCAGCCTTCCTTCACAGGCGGGCCATGTTCTCCCTGGCCCCCCGCTGGTGCCACCCTTGTCAGTACAGTTTGATAGAATTGAGTTTCCATGATGTTAGTGTAGTGGTCTGTATTTCATAAGTGGAGCTGGTAGGCGAGATGTGGATGTCTGGGGTGCTTGAAGTGTCTTTCTCTTGATTTTGATAGGAAGAATACAAATGGTTCAGCAGATGCAAAATTTCCAGAACAGACAGCAAGAACTGACCAGTTTACAACAGAAAAAAGTGGAGTATGAGAGCACTCTGCAGATGGAAGCACAGGAGGTGCTACAGAAGAGAATGGTAGGTACAAGGGAAAGGGGAGCTTAAAGAGGTGCAAAAAGGGGGTGTATGTATTGTGCAGACGCTGCTTAAAGAGTGCATCCTGCAGGTGCTAGGATAAGTTAGTTTGAAAATTTGTCTGCACATGTCCACAAGCACACCTGTACATACAACACATCTTCCAAAATTTGAGTTTCCTTGAGAAATTTGTGGAATTGTCTTTGTATAACCCATTACAGAGCTAGCAAGGGTTCTTACACGTGGTTTTGTACGGTGGACTGCCTAAAAACAGAGGAACACAGTGCACTATGTGCTGAACTTAGGTTGTTTACCCAATGTGTATCCCACAACCTTATGGAGTAGGGAAAACAAGCATAAGCAATTGAGTAAGTAAAACAAGCCAGTGAGCCACAACTGGAAAAAAGGCTGTGGCCAGCCAGACTTAAACCATTTGGCTACAGACTGAGCTGTAAAACCTCTTCTAAGTAACCCACAACCTTATGGCCACAAATGATCAAACTCGCTTATTACGTGATGTGTAAAAAGGAAAGTCTTAAGGCATCATTTAAACTGCTCAAAAAAATGTAATGACATGTGCTCCACTGGAAGTGAGTTTTATTGATGGAATGTCGAGTTTTAAGTTGTATACACCAGTACAGGTAACTAGTACCCCTCAAGTAAGAATGTCAGCAAGTGGTACGTAGGCTTAACATAAAACTTAAAATATGGATACTGGGTATAACTAGGTTCAATTATATAAGATCATGAACTTTGCAACATGTTTAAACCTCCACTAATCCCCATCAGTTTCCTTTGTAAGTTTAGTTGTGTCACATTGAGGCTTTGGCTGTTGATTGTGGAGTCACAAGTAGGTTTGACCAAAATACAAGCTGATAATTTTGTATTGCTTGTAAATATCATTATACACATCAGCATGGTCCTTGAGAGGAAAAGGTTCTACACCCCTGATGTAAGTAAAGGTTGTGATAACGTGTTTGTCTCCTACTTGCCTCACCTATTATGATGATTGGACATTCCTGTCTACGACGGAACATCACTGTCAATGTGTTGGACCCCCCACTAGGGGATGATATATCAGTCACAACTGTGTCCTTTGGTTAACACTGATGTTGTCAATGATCATGAGTGAACCATATTTCCTCACATAGGAACTTGCCCAGAAGCACCAGCAAACATTTGAATTGTTAGGTCAAGTACAACATCGTGTCCTGGAGGATGAGTTGATCCGTTGGAAACGGCAACAGCAGCTAGCTGGTATTGGTGGTCCACCAGAAGGGAACTTAGACACCCTACAGAGCTGGTGAGTAATTGATGTACCTCCTTCACTCTCCTTTGATGGTTTCTCAACCCCTTGTACCATGTCTCTGTGTTTAGACCCAGTGTTAAAACTTCAGGCTGCAGCTGCCTCAGCCAAGCTGCAGGGCTCTAGCCATTTTATGTTGCTGTGCACAAAACAAAAGTAGGAACAATTTAATCATACTATTGCAATATACGGCTTGGCTAAGGCAGCTGCTACTCAGCTATACTGACATGGTACGATGTAACTCTGCAGCTGCTATTTGTTTGAACAACCAACACCAGGATAGGTGTGTCTCCTCTCCAGGTGTGTCATACACCATTATGCCATTGCGCCCCCTATGTCACAAAATATGACTTAAAACCTTTTGTAACTGACATACCAAAAACTAAAAGGATTGAATTGCCAGTGATTAGAAATGACTGTCCACATAATGAAATGACAGTCTCACCTATTAATAGCATTAATACTAATTGCCAATACAATCTTCATTTCAGGCCAACCTGGGAATGTAGAGACTTCATAATGGCTAGATGATCCCTATAATTTTTGGTGGAGGTTAAAGGTCATCTGAGGTTAGCTAAGGTCAAACATCTCAAAACTGTGTAATCAACATAACTTGTCAATGCAGTCTTCAATGAAGCTCATACTTGCTATGTGGGACATTCATAGGAGGTAGATGATCTCTGTTGTTTTGGGTGGTCAAAGGTCAACTGAGGTAAAGCCTCAAAAACCTTGTAATCAACTTAACTTGTCAATGCAATCTTCATATCATCTCAAAGTTGCTATGTAGAACCATCATAGGGGTAGATGTTCCTTGTAATTTTTTTTGAGGTCATAGGTTATTTGAGGTTAGCAGGTTGTCAAATACTAAAAATATTTAAATGTCATTAGGCTCCTTGACAATTGAACCTTCAATTGAGCTCATAGTTGGTTTGTCAGATTTTCATAGGGGTCAATAATTTCTATGGTTTTTGTTTGAGATCAACAGATGTCAAATCTAATAAAATCTTGTATGCAACATAATTTGACCATGTTTAGTTAAACTCACTGGTACCTAGGTTCTTTTTAAGGAGTAGATTATGTCAGCAATCACAAAGCCACCGGCTTTCTTGTTATGTCTTTGCTATGGAGTGGCAGAGTCACTCTTTAAATGGGTTAGTATGTTATTCATATTTTGGGTCACTGATTATTCTCCCAAAATGATGTTGATCAAAACCATGCAAAACTCTTTCCACCCCATATGTAATAATGCTTGCAGTGTGGAGATAAAATGGGGGGGGGGGTGGGAGGTGGTTCAATATTGATGATCATTTTCTTGAAGATGTATTCTACAGATAAACTGAAAACCATGGTGATGTCTCACACCTCCCATCCCCACCCCATCATCCCTTCCCCATAAGTGGTATCACTTGCAGGGGATGACATGTACAGATTAGCATTACAGTACCCCAGAACTTGAGAACGTCCGACTGACAATTATTTGTTACTTCAATTGCCACCATTACAGTGACATCTCCTAAATTTGCTTCCTATAGCAGTGGAAATCTCAAGTACCTTTAAAAATTTTGTCTGACTAATTAAAATGGTCCCTTGGTTTGTTTTGCATCACTGGGTTCTAGATAACAGATGGTTGCTATGTGCAGAAACTTTCAGTTTCAAAATGAAACTGGATAGTTTACAACATGAGGAGTTATAATGTCTATGAAGCTTTAATTTCAGTGATGATGAAAGGCAAATTCTGTTTGCAACTGGGAATCATTGTAGGTGGTTGGAATTGTGGTAAGGGCTGATGCATTCAGTCTGAGATAAAGTATTAAACATATGAGACTGGGTTCATTAGCACTTTCACTGCTGCATGGAACCAGATATGCTATACTGAACCATATTGAAAAAACAATTCATTGCAATGTTACAATGTTGTGTAGTCTCCTTTTGTATGAAATTTAAGTCCTGAAAATAAAAAAAAAGATGTAGGGGGAGTGGGAAGGTGATTTTCAGTGTCTATTTGTATGTTACTAATGTCAAATTTAACTAAATGCTGTGGTAGGCTGCTCACTTTGCAACAGTTCTTTCAGTTTGCCAATAATGCTGTTAAAGCTACTATACTGTTGTGTAAACCAGCGCCATTAGGTCTGTACTTTGCAAAAAATTTCCATCAAGTCTTCCATCCCCAAAGCATGATACTGGCTGCCTCTCAGTAGATGTGGAGCCTTTTAACTCTTTAAGAGCCTGATGTGTGCTGTGGTTTCATGGCTAAAGCACATACACAAGTGTATGGTGTAAAATTGTTTTACAGCAAAACTAAATGAAATGAAAGGGTTAATAGATAGGAGTTTCTTATCCTTCTTACAGAAGTGTGTTCATCCATGATATCGTGAAGTCAGACATTGCATACGTTAAAGGTAGACTTGCTTCATTTCAAAGTACACTTAACAGCAACATCTCTCAAAATTGTAAGCTGTCAAAGTACATGGGTTGACACATTAGTAGGGAAAAATTAGGGATGGGGTGTGATGGGGGGGGGGGAGTTGGGGCAGGGGAATTTGAGCCTTCAATGTAATGTTCCTTAGACAAGATTTATCACCTGCAACATGAAGATCAAGCCTCATCTTGAAAGGGCTTTGGCCAGGCTCCAATCTGATCCAAGGTTTCATGCCTGGGTTGTCCTGTTTCATAATGAGTTTGATTTATCATGCCATTTGCAAAAGCCTTATTGAAATCAAACTGTCTTGTAGACTTTGGCAGAACCAGGTGAAAATTGTACATGGTGTTTGGTGTGACAAATGCACTCTGAAGACTTTGGAATGCAATAATATTACAAATTGAAGTTACCACATATACATAATGTGAGATGAGCTAATGAACTTAGGTTGGGGGATATGAGCAGGGGCTTTGCACAAATATTAGGAGTTGCATGTCCATACATATCTGAGGTAAAACAAGCATTGTATCTGAAAGCATGGGGTATAACCTGCCTGGTACCCTCCTAATCTTAAAGCTTAATGAAGGCTTGTAGAGGCAAAAGAAGAAAGCTTTTCTAGGCCTGCTTGTTTTGTCGAAATAAGTTTTTGGTTGTTATAGTGATGACTTTCATGACAAAAGGAATATTGTTATTGTGCACTGCATTGCAGTGATTTCATTTTACATATCTTGGGGAGGGGGTTGGCATGTTGGGGTGGCATAATGGAGGGGCTTAATATCCTGCACAGACTGCTTACCAATGAAAAGTGTGCCTGAAGTTGGGACCTCAATTTGAACTACCTCTTGCTGAAAAAGTGCTCACTTGTCTTTTAGAGATTCATCTGCCTGCATCAAGAACGTATCCATTCTCAGGTGTCATATCTCACCCTTTACATCTTTTTCTAGTTCAGATGCTTTTGTATGTAGCCTTTACCTCACCATGCTGACCTACTACAAAAATTTTATTGAAAAAAAAAATCATCTTTGAAGGGCAAATCTTGTCATCCCAGACAGTTCCAATTCTCCCAACTATGCAAATTGTAGATCCTTTCATAACTGTATAAAGTTCCTCCTTGTGCATACACAACCTATTTTATTGCTTCAAGACCATGTCCTGGTGAGCATACAAGGCTATAATGTGTAATCCAAGCACTCCCTCTGCATTGCGTGGAATGTGAGCTACTCTGCATCTTTTGAATTTTCAAACTTTGCTGTCAATAAAGAGCAGTCACCAACTGAGAATTTTGATACCCACTCAAAAAACACACTTTAGGTTGACGATTGTATGACTTTGACTCTGAGTAGGAGTACCCATAATTGTTTGTATTAATCCCTTATCTACATCTGAAATTTATAGGAACCCACCTTATGGTGCAATTTGTATCTTTTGGAAGTTTGAACCTGTTCTCTAAGTCTTAGTTGAAATTTTCATCCTTAGTTGTACAGAATAGTTTTGTGGTCAACGAAATTGTATATGGTCCTGTAGAATACTAGAGATTAAGGACCACCTGGTAGGACATATACTAATGTGTGGTAGTTTGCTGAATAATTTGCTGTGGGCACAGTTTGCTAATACAGTTTTAGATCCGGTTTGTCATCGATTTGTATATCACTTTCAGTCGTTGTACCTGCTGTGTTGATATACAGAGATTGCATTTTCTTGTCTTCAGCTCTCTCTCTAAAAGTGTCAGACTTTTGATCTCTTAAAGCAGCACTCATTTACTTGACAGTGTTCATTCTATTATCTCAGTGTTTTAAATGATGCCATTTTATTGTTTAATTGTTATTTTTAATGTTGATGTAGTCTCTCATTTGGCCTTTATTTTTTGATCAGTGTTTTTCAACCTGCAGTATAATTTATCTCTAGCTGTTTTTTTTCTGCGGATGTGAGTTTTCCATGTAAATTCTGTGTGGTTAGATAGTGGAGGTATATGCAGGGGTATGCAGAAGTGAATTAAAATGTGTTTATGGTCAAGGCAGAATTAGTCTGATAGTGCCATTTCTGGTCAACCTGGTTATAGAAAAGCTTAACCTTCTGACTTGAACCTCAATCATGGTGGGACTAAGGTTATCAGTCACCGGTCTGATGAGACAGTAGATACTATAAGGGGAGCAGGATTGGGTTTGGCTAGTATTCCTCATTACTCTGAGCTCTGGTGAAGAAGAAATGGGAAATCTTACTGGTGTTTAGTCAAAATAATTCTTTTTAATGGGTACACCCTACTTATTGTTCACTAGCAACAGGGAAGTGTGTTTACTTGACACTCTGTCACCTCTGACAAGCAGAAATGATAACCATATTTAACAATTAGTGTGAAGTTGTGTGCACAACACTTGCCTTGTTAAAGAACAGGATGTGAACATTTACCTGATATCACGGAAAAGTTTAATCTGCCAGTACACTGATTAACCTGTACTGGTGGTTTGGGGATAATTTAGGGGATCACCCCAAGCTTTTTGAATTACTGAGAATATCTTAGTTGTTTGGTAGAGTTGCTGTCTTTTTGGTTTAATGTATTACAGCATTGAAGCTATGGAACCAATACTGAATTTTACAGGCTCTGCAAAATCTGCCTCTGTAATTATATCTCCACTGGCTACCCTTTTCTTAGATTGTTAACTCCCTGTCTTGACTGCTCTTCTCACAAACTTTGAACCCTAGCTTATTATGCCACAAAACTTCAAAATACTAAAATACTCTACTAATTTAAATTGTGGTGTGTGCCTTTGCCCTTTAATACCAGAAATTTACTTTTAGTGCTTTAAGTAGGATGTCTGTCAATGAATGTAACCAAGACAAAAAAAAAAATTTTAAAATAAACAGATAACACCAGGAAACATTGAGAGAAAATGTATTGTCTGTTTGCTTGATTTTGAAGATTATTAAAACATGTTCTAGGTATTTTCAGTGATACTGTCTGGGGATTTCCCCTGAAGTGTGAACTCTGCATATATGTTAGGGAGGCTTAACTTCAAGTAATTGATCACAGTGTACATTGTTGGTTAGGTTTCATTTTCCATACTGGAACACACCTTTAATAAAAGCAGAATGCAGCATTAGTTGTAAATGTTTTGCACTGTATCCGTTTTAAGTCAGTTGTAAGGTTGGAGTCATGCCAAAAAGGTTCGGATATCTGCCAGACTGCATCATGAATGAATGGCGGCCTTACTGTTGGTAAGAGTGTGGTCAAACCCCACCCACATTTCAATTGACAGATCAAGACATTACTTATCATAGTGTTGGATAATTTGGCCAGTTGCCTTAGCGAAGGCTTGGTATGGGATCTCGGGGTGTAGCTCCACACAGAATAAATCCAAAGAACATAAGTTTATTTCATTTGATTCGTGATTTTATTTCCTTGATTGGTCTTTCAAAAAATTACCTTCTTTAATCAAAGGCTGACATATGTACAAACAAATCACATAGGCTATTTACAGAAAGGACTACATGCTTCTTCTGAGAGGTCTACTGCACGAGTGTCTAAGGCTTGCGGGGTGGGGTGTGGAAGCTCCGCTTACCTTGTGGCTACCTAAGAAATCCCGGAACTAAATGTAGTCCCCTGATTGGTCAAAAGTTGAGATGCATCCTTAACATAAATATTAATTGATACAGCAATATTGTTTGACCAATGAGGAGGCTGAAGAAAGTGAAATTGGCCACACCCAGGGAAATATGGGATACAGCTTCCACGTGGAACTAAGATGTGGCGTGGGAATGAAACGTGACAGGAAATAGGAAGGGACCTGGGGATCTATGACAAAGGGAAGGAAAGTATGACTTGTAAATAACAAGATGGCACCCACCGCGATACATAATGAAATGTGTACCAGCTATACTACATGACAATAGTATTTTTAAGTGTGGTGAGTGACCATGGCTTCCCCCTCCTTTAATATGAGTTATAATGACTTCCCCCCTTCTTCAGAATTAGAACTCTTAGCTATGGGCCTGTCCCCATAATTTCCTGTCAGGTCATACATGCACCCATTCCGTTATGATGGCATAATGATGGTAAATGGCAGGCTGGACTGGGTTCCTCGACACTACTTTATAGAGTGGCAAATCTTGGCTGCGCCTCAATCAGAAGGGTCTGCCCAGTGTGCAGTAAATCTGCAGCCCAGCTGTAACCTGATACTTCACAGCCAGCTGGCCACAATTGTCTCCATCTTGGACAAGTAGTCATCTAGTCAAAGTAAGCTGTGTCAGGTCGCAGTAGCAGTGTGGTATTAATGGATGCTTACCTTTAGGAAGTGCAATGCTTCGGATATTCTTTGTGTGTGGTTTGTTGATGATGTACATTGCTTTGTTTAATCTCTTCGAATGTGAAAACTTCCCCGGGTAAACTTACATAAACTCTCTTTACAATTAAAGAGTTGTATTAGACAATAAGAACAATTAGAATGTCCTCCATCTCTGCCTAGCAACCAGAAGGGAAATCTTTTTAATGTTGGTACTCTGCTAGTTGGCAAGTAAGAGATTTCATTACTGTTGGTTAATTAATGCAGTTCTATTACCATCAGTATCCATTGCACCTATTTGCCCATCCCTGTAGGTCATTAGTGTTTTTGTGGTCCAGAATATTGTCATACCTTTAAACCATGATTTTAGCCATAATTTAGTTTTATGGAATGGTCATGATTTAGTTGTACAGAATGTCAGGCATTTCAAAAATTTGTTTGCTAGATAACTACATTTACAAGAATTGAGGCTCTCATGGCAAGAAATTCTCTGCTTTATAACTTGTGAAAATAATTTGTTGGTCCAAATTTTCACATTTTAATTGATGCAGAAGTAATTCCTGTAATGCATTGTTTTTGGTAATTTAGTAATGCCATTGCCTGCGTTTGTTAATGAGTGAGACTGAATGGTTTAATAATGATGAATGGTATTCTCTATCTGTGCAGTTTTGATGCAATGTGAACACATTGTGATCCTGTGTTTAACAAACCAGCAACTTTCATCGACAGTCAATGCTTCCAGTTAGATATGCAGGCTTGCTTTGTTCTAAATTGTACTATATATCATTCAGACAATTCATATCTCTTTGCCTCCACTGCTTTAATGGAAGGATTGTGCGCTGTGTATCCTGTAATTGATGTCCTCATAATACCATGTCAACAAATGTCATTTGAAATGTTATCCTCCAAGCTTAATATCTCATCTATGAAAGGCAAAGCAAACTTATAAGAGCTTCTTGACATTCAGTTCTGAGAAATCATAGTCCATTGAAGCCATTTATTGGCTACAAACTATGCATACAAGTATATCAGATCAAATCATTTGGGTGTATTAAGTTATTCATTTGAAGGAGATCATGGGGAATATTCTCATTGTAAAAATGGAGTCAACTGAAGGTGAATTTGTTGTATTTTGGCAGGTGTGAAGAATTGGCAGAGATCATCTGGCAGAATAGGCAGCAGATAAAAAGAGTAGAACTATTGAGGCAGCAGCTCCCAATTAATATGCACGGCCATGATTTGCTGCCAGAACTGGACACCAAAATCACTACCTTACTCTCTACGCTTGTAACAAGGTGAGTTGGTATTCCATCGCCATTGCAGCAGGGGCATCTGATGTAGCCAGTGGGTAGTACCCTGCTATTATGCCGTGAATAAAAGTGAAAAGGAAAAAAGGGAGAGAGAGAAAAATGAGAAAACTGATTTTGATTAAGATTAAACATCCTGGGGAATTGTGTAATATAATGAATTTTTATGCACTAACTCAGTGTTATTAGAGAAGTTACCACCCCACTTAAAAAAATAAGGTTTGATAACCCTGGGTTGGTCCAGGCAGTTTTGTGTAGGGTTAAGGGTGGATTCAAGAGTGGAAATAGGGGTGATGGATTGGTGGGTGGATGAGAATTTATAAGATGGGCTATGGGGCAAAGACAGATGTGTATGGAGGTTGAGGATGAAGTTAAAAAATGTGTAAGATGTACTAGATGAGCTGGTAGGAGGCATATGTGTGTGGGAATGGGAGTCTGGTCACAGGGAAAGGGGGATGTGGCTAGGGTAAGTTAGAGGCTTGGAAGGATGTTGGATCATTGGTTTATGTACAGTAGATATGTTGGGGTATCTGGAGGTCAAGAAAGAATTGTGGGGGGTATATGTGCAATGAAATGTAGATAGAAGAAGATTGAAGTGAATTAGATATTGTTCATGCCATTTGACTTGTGAGTTAGTCATTGTTATTGCTTTCTGTAATTTGTTCTGTGTTCTGTCCTTTGTTCACTCAGTACCTTTATAATTGAGAAACAACCACCTCAAGTTCTGAAGAAAGAAACAAGGTTTTCAGCATCTGTCAGGTAGGAGATGGTTTTGACACAATGGTAATGATGTTAACAACAGCAACAGCAACAAGAGCAGCAGCAACTGCAACTGCACTTATCACAAGAATCACAACAAAAGCAACAGCAACAACTACAGCAACAACAATGACAATATTAACATCCACAATAATACTGAAAAGCATCGTTGTCCAAAAATGTTTCTGGTTTAAGTCGCTCTTTAGAAGTTCACAAGACCAAGACAACTTATCTAAAACCAAAGTGTAAAAATGGGTTTTAAAAATGTATTGGGATTACCAGTGTAAAGGTTAATATTGTGTTTTCTGTGCAGAAAAAATCTATATCTTTAAAACCATGATTTGCAGATACAGAGTGCCAGACAGTTAAAACAAAAGGACATCTGAGTGTCTTTATTTTCACAAAGAAAGGATCTCACACAAAGAAATCCACTAGTTTGTAGGTTGTGAATATTTGTTTACCCACTTTCAAAACTTCCCATGATGCAACATCCATAACTCTTCTAAAAGGTTTATCTTTTTTTTTAGGGGGGGAGGGGTGGGGGTGGGGCAAGGGGGAAGGGAAGCTATTGCTAGAGTTAAGAGGTGAGACAAGGCTTTTATAATACTAATAATGTTTTTGTCTTTGCCAAGTTGGTGCATTGTAAATGAATTATTTCCCTTGAAAGGGAAATACTGCTTTTATGGTACATAAATTTTTCACATCTTTTAAAACATGAATTAACCATATAGAATGATCGGTAATTCAAAATAAGGCTGCATGGTAGCTTTCTTTCAAAGGAATAAGATTCTCAGGGAAAGAAATTCAGATATATTTTGCTCACAAATTTAATTTGTTGTCCTAAAGTCTCAAAATTTCAAATGGTGCATTATCCATAACTTCTTGTAATGTATAATATTTTGGGGAAATAAGACTATTGCTTGAATTCATCATGAGAATGAATGGTTTAAAAATGATTATATCTAGGAGTTCCAAAGCTTTACTGTTGCCATTAACAGAAAAGCAAGATTCCCCACAGTGTAAATTTGTTTGAAGCTGAATAAGATTAAGTTATTCAAAAGGAAGCAGGTTGAGATTGAGTTTGTAAACAGACTTCAGATTACAAAGCTAATACTAGATCCTTAAGAAAGAAATATTTAAATCAATCTCTTTGTGAGCTTTGGAAATTTAAAAATTCCACCACATATTCATTTTATCTTTGAATAAATATTTACTTAAGATTTGCATTTATGTTATAAAATATTTCTAGAAAAAAAGTGGTCAAAACTGGTGATGTTTCTGTATGTTCTTTAGCTCTCTCCATTCTAAATGTAAGAATCTTATCAGTAGAAATCATGAAAGGGGATGCTTAATAAGATTTGTTCAGCTTTGAAGAATCCTCCAAAAGTGCGCAAAGAAAATTTGCCACATGTGCACAAGTTTGATCAGCAGAGAGATGATGTATAGTTGTAAGTGCTTGCTGTCAAACTGTCTAGGAGTGAAGGCAGATAAGGTTTAGACCTGCTAGTGATGGTAGCATAGTATACCAAGTTTGTTGAAGAGCGTCTACCACTAGGAGGGGGAGGAGGGGGGAATAGTACAGCCCAGAGAACTTTTTTATTCCAATCTTTGGGTTGTGATGTTGGAGGATTTCAACTGCAAGATTATGAAGTATGCTAGAATGTGCAGCCCATTTTGAAAGCTACACTTAGGTCTCTAGAAGATTTGCTCTTTGACTACACTGTACTAAGTTTGCACACCTGTAGCATTGTGTGCTCGATGCAGTTATTCTCCAACTTGAGGTACATATCTCCCCCCCTCCCCCCACCTTTGGGGTGCAAACTGGGAGACCAGGGGTACAAAAGGTGCAGAATGAAAGTTCAAGAATTTAGATTTATTTCATGCCGTCATTGAGCATGGGAGGTATTTTGGGGTTCATCTGAAATGACAAAGGGGTCTGTGGAGATAGAAAACTACTGGCCTCATGTAATTACCAAACATTAAAGTCCAGCTCCGGGAAATACTGTGCGCAAACTGTTTTCAAATTAAGCATTGCTAGACATTGACTTGAATTGTCACTGGTGGTTCATAATCAAAAGTACATGTCTTTTTCAGATTACTTGTTGGAGGAAAGCTAAATGTCCATATGACTCCACCACAGGTTAAAGCTACCATTATTAGGTGAGTGAAGCATATAAGTGATTACTGCGACAGGACCTGAATTAACCTATGGTGCTATAAACAGGTGCCATCATGCCAAGGGCCTAAGGATTTGTGCACAGAGATGTTGGCAAGTGTGTGCTAGGCAATTTTCACATCTTGGTCTTGTGTTGGTGCCCTGGGGCTGGATTCAATATATAAGAACTTCTGTGTTTCTTTTACAAAGCTAACTCAGGCTGTTCACAAAGATATGAAGTGTACCCGCAATAACTGCACATGGGCCAGATGATCTTGGTGTTGCATTGTATTGTGTCACATCTCAAGCTTGTTGTATTCTCTATATTACTGTGCATACTTTTTGAGTATGTCCCATGTAAATTTGTGCACAATATTTACCTACTTTTCTTTACCTCATGATTTTACCAGACTTTTTGTCTTAAACACGTGAACACATTTAGTGTGTAGAAAAGCATTGGCCATTCAGGAGACCATATGCTCAAAGTTTGGGAATAAAATTTCACAGTTTTAGGAGTATCAGAATTTGTTGTATCATCCATCACAAAATAAAGTAACTGGATATTTGTGGGCATATATTCTGTAATTTTGTTTGCCATTCCAAAATTATGTGGGAAATGTTTTGCCACACTTTCTGAGGGTCCCAAGGTATTGTACCTGAAGGCACAACTTGAAAGCCCACTTCTCAAAACATATCCCTTATCTGAACTACCTTTGGTCTGGATGGGTTTGCATAAACAGGATTGTACCGTTTAAGAGTTGTGTGATCTGCCTGTTTGAGTGGAATGGATGTCACCAGTAAAAAATGTTTACATTTGATTATGTTTCGGTTGCTTTGGTACACATACTTCTGCAGCAAAGCCTTTTACACTTGGTATACATAACTTTGAAAATGAAATGACTAGGACAAAAATGTTGAAAGTTGAAATGCTTTATAACAGATCATGGAAATAACTTGAAACCCTGATTTGCCATGATGTTATGGAAACATTTCATATCTATCAGTTGAGGTGAGGGGAGGAGGGGGGGGAGTGAAAGGGGGGAGCTATTTATGGTGATGCATGTTTGGAACTAAAGGTTAAGTGACTTGTCACATTTTGGTGCTCTCTAGTGACATTTGCCTATGTAATTTGAACATGATTACTCAAATAACAGAATGAGGACAAGATGTATTTAAAGTCGTGATCCTCCTATCATCACAGATGTTTGTCATTAGATTCTGTTATTAGGGAGTTGAGATGTTACAACTTTACTGTTGACACGCACTTCCAGTATTCGACATATTTTGCAATGTAGTTGTGTTTGCCTTATAGTTCAGTAATCACCGATTATGTTTTTCTTTTTATGGTAGTGAAAGCCAAGCCAAGGCTCTCTTGAAGAATGAAAGTGCTAACATGAAGTAAGTTTATTGCAACCTCCACTAAGACATTTCTCTTTAGTAGTGTTACATTGTGCAATGCCCTCTCTTGAACGGGGTGTTCCAAGTGTGCCTTGTCTCAATCACATTGTTATCAATCGCAAGCGAAACTATGTGGCTTGTTTATATTTGTGTATGTGTAATTTGTGCTCACAGTGGAACCTTTCTCTTGTAGCTGAAAAAAAGGGCAGCTTGTCTTGCGATTACAGCCATTTATATGTTTAGGTTATGACATCTTCCCTGTCATTCTTTATATTGCCAAAACACAGCCCTTACAAATGTTTTCAGGTTTGACACAACAACACAGATAAATAACATTTGTAGAGAAGGGCAGCATGGTGAGAAAACCAACGCTGTGCTTATGCAATTTTTGGTGGCATATTGCTTTACTGCTATTTTTGATAAGTTTGGCTATATTTAAATACCAGATTATGTTTTGTGCTTGTAGAAGTAATTGCAACTAATGCTTTGAGAATGTTTAAATGGACACCCAGTATATAACAGCTATTAGCACTAGTGTAGATGGGTTGTATTTGATATTACTTCTAGTAGGTGGTGACTCTTAAGTACAGACATGAGCAGGCAGGTTATCTTAGATGTCTCTGTCAGGGAATATGAGATAAGAGGAACATGTATTCAGGGTCTGTGAAACCCTGAAAATGACATGGATTTTACTTTCACTTTCCAGGCAAGGGAAGGTCATGCAATTTTGTTAAACTGTTACCTCTTTGGCATGCATGTGCAGTATGTATTTTTGTGCATGATTTTTACACCCAAGAAAATTAGTCTAGTCAAAGATATTTCATAATTTGGTTGAGAAAAGGTCATAAAAAAGTCACTTCATTTTATTATCCTTAAGAAGGAGGAACTCTGTGTATTGTTTTTAGCAGCTTAGCTCAGGTATCAAATTCATGCAGTATTACTGCAGTATCTGTGCTTTGCAACACTGTAACACAGTTTGATTGTCACTGAATTCATGTTTTCGATGAGAATGCTTTGAAATTTTAGGGCTAAGACTGGGGTAAATTTTGCATCGTATCTATAGATTTTTGCATTTTCTTCATTAATTTTCAACTTAACTAAGCCCTTATTTTAATGGTGCATGCCAACTCTCTTAAGCCTGGAGCAAAATTTTAACTACAGTAGTATGGATTATTTTACAATAAGTTCCCAAGAATTGATGAGTTGAAGAAAATATTGAAAAAACCACAATTGGCAATTAAAACTATATCACAGATTATGTCATAAGTTGCTTGAAGAAGTAAATTTAGGGCTTTATCAAGTCTGCAGTTGGTTGCCCTTTCTCTTTTTGTGTGGGCAGGCATTGTAAACCTCACTGATTTAAGCTTACATGTATAATATATGATGGAAAGGTATTGCTAGGAAACAATGTATGCCTGCTGTAGTAAGGAGGTGTTCTTCTCAGTCTTGCATGAATTTTTTATTCCCTTGGAAATGTCACCTGTGGAATTGTAAATCATGGGTTTCATGAAAAGTCATGAGATAAATAAAGTGGACGTAATGAGGCACACACGTTTTAATCTTCGGCAGTGAGACCAGTGGGGACATTCTCAACAACTGTGGTGTAATGGAATATCATAAAGATACGGGGGTGCTTAATGTAACATTCAGAAATATGGTGAGTAGTTCTTAATTCTTTTATGAGAGGCTTTAAAGAGGAGGTACTAAATGTAGCCTTTAGAAACGTGGTGAGTGGTTGCCCTGTCCTAGGAAGCCTTATAGACGGGTGCTAAATGTAACATTCAGAAATATGGTGAGTGGTGGGTAATTACTCCCCAGTGGTCCTTGAAGAGGGAGTGCTAAGTGTAACATTTAGAAATATGATGAGTGGATTGTTCTTCCCTTGGAGGCTTTAAAGGGGGGTGCTTAATGTCACATTCAGAAATATGGTGAGTAGTGGTTAATTCTTTCCTACAAGGCTTTAAGGGAGGGGGAGATTGGCTAAATGTAACATACCTTCAGAGATATAGTTGAGTAGTCTATTCTTTTTGAAGGAGCTTTAAAGAGGGGTGCTAAATATAACTTGTAACATTCAGAAATATGATGATTAGTGGTTTATCTCCCCTAGGAGGCTTTAGTGGAGGGAAGGGGGGCGGGCTAAATGTAACATTCAGAGATATGTTTTGTAGTTTATTCTTTTTGAGGAGGAGGCTTTAGAGAAGGGTCCTGATTGTAACATTCAAAAATGTAGTGAGTTGTGGTTAATCCTTTCTTACAAGGCTTAAGGGGGGCTACTTATAACTTTCAGAGATGTGGTTAATAGTTTTCTCTTTCTGAGGAGATTTTAAAGAGAGGTGCTGAATGTAACATTAAGAAATATGTGGAGTAGTGATTATTCTTTTCTGTGAGGCTTTAAATGGGGGAGGGGAGGGCTAAATATAACATTCAGAGACAGGGAGAGTGTTTTTTCTTCCTGAGGCTTTAAAGGGGGAATATTCTCATCCCAGACACTTCTAATTCTCCCAACTAAGGTAGTTCTAGCTCTGCCCATAACTATCTTAAGATTCTCCTTTGTGCAGACACAAACTTAGTTTATTGCTTAAGGCCATATCCTGGTGAGTAAACAAGCCCCTAATGTGTAATCAAAACACTCTCTGTGCGTGCATGCTGTGTAACATGAGCTGCTCTGCATCTTTTGAATTTTTTACTCTCATGTCAATCAAAGAGTGATCACCAACTGAGACTTTTGCTTACCCCCAAGTAAAAGTCATACTTGGGGGGGGGGGGAGGTGATGCAAATCCCTCTTTAAAGTGGGAGTGCTAAGTGTAATATTTGGAACACAGGGAGTGGGTTAATTCTTTCCTAGAAGGCTCTTCAGAAGGGAGAATAAATGTATCGTTCAGAAAAAAGATTTCTGCTTATTTTTCCCAGTGAGGTTCTAAAGAGGAAAGCATCTTCATGTTGATCAAAATGAAGAGGGTTTAGAGTAGAGCTGGAAAATTTTTTGCATCTCCCTGGCTTAATCCTCTGCCAACAATGTACCTATATTATTAATGGATACTGCAAAATATTGTTAGTGATAAGCTTTATGAGTTGAATAATTTGCATCTGTTCAAGCTGTCATTGTCTTATCTGTGTCCTTTTTTCATTTCTAGTCACTGAAAAGGATCCGTAGAGCAGATAGAAGAGGATCTGAGGTAGGTTTTGCTGTAGCAGCCCTCTCCACCACCCCACTCTGTCCCCTCCCCTATCAAGGGGGCTCCTAAAATACTAAAATAGCAAGAAATTATGGAACCTTCTGTTAACTGAATAATCCTGTCAAGGTATTACAGAACAGGAAACCTTGGAAACATGAGTGATGAGGGAACGAACCAATAGACAGAAATCAAGTAAATGATTATGTTTAGTGAGCAATCAGTACGACTTCAAACAGTAGAACATCAGCCTTGGTCTTATTTGTTAGGTATTGTAGTGAGTACAAGGATGAAGGGAAGGATGGGGGTGGGGGGAAGGGGTAGAAGAGGTTTAGGAAATCTAAAAGGTTTTGAAAAATTGAAATCTATGCATGGAAACTTTGAAAAATTTGTCAAAATTTGCATAACAAGTACAAAAGCTGAAAATCCAATCGACACAACAGGGCTCGAAATAAGCTCGAAAAAGGGCACAACCAAAATGAGCAAATTGGCTGTAGGTCTATGTTATTTCATAGGACATTTACTGAGGGGCACCACAGCCATCAGTAAGGGCCTGATAGCCATGGCTGTCAGTGCTGCCAGTTATTTTGAGCCCTGACACAAGCTATATTCATGATGGGCAATAGAAGCAGCCTTAGCTAGGCTAAAATTTCCGAACTTTGGGGAAGTGAAAATTTTAGATTAGAGACTCCATTGCTGGAATGAAAAGCACTTTATCATGTATTCATTCAGTTGTTCAATTATAACATTGTCCTTGAAAAGTCCATGGAAATGTGCATATACTTTGATTGGTAGTATTGAGAGAAAATCAAATTTACCTCAGTACACTCAAGTGAGGTTTTTTGTGGTGCAGGAAAGTTTTGAAAATTAAAAAGTATGAAATACATGTAAAGAATTATAGCCAGTTCTATGTCAGGAAGCACGTGAAGGATTTATTGTTAAAAAGTTTCATATTTCTAAATGGTGATCAGATTTTCAAACGGTTCAAAATTTTCACATTTTCAAATAATGATAAGGCTGCTGTGATCGGTAATAATAATTTTGAGAAGTTAGGCTTTTGCCAGAGTCTAGGTGAGATAATGATATTTCCTTTGTGTAAAGTGTAAATGCATGTAAACACTCTGTCCCTTTAAAAGAAGTAAAACATATTAGAACGTTTTTAAGGCAATATTTGGAGATAGGTTTGCACATTTAAACAATTCTAAGAAAGAAGTTTTATAGTTTCAAAGCAATTGTATAAAAATTGCCTGCAGTAGGGAATATCTAAAAAGCTAATGTAATTTTACTGTTTGTAAGTTTGAAAATTTTGTAGCTTATTGTGTATACATTTCTGCAGAATGTACGTTTTAAACATTTTAAGTCAGTTTCAGGAAAAAGCTCATATGCTGCAAGGATGAATAAAAGGCAGAAACTCAAGATATTAGTTTGGAGAAATTTATTTCTGAAGTTGGTATGGTTAACTTTCGCATTTAATGTTCACAAAAGTCCAGTATCCTCTGTCATTTAAATTAGGTAATGTAAAAAATATTACACTTTTCTTATATCATCCGAACAGTTTGTAACGGAAGAAAAATTTACCGTATTGTTCCAGTCTCAGTTTAAAGTCTCCAGTGGTGAGCTCGTCTTCCATGTTAGGGTAAGGATATTTGTTATATACACTCATTGATTTCTTTCATCATCCACGTTTTATTTTCATTTCGTGGGAGTCAACACTCTCTAGCTCCCCCCTGGAGGATTTTTAAAGTGAAAAAATTTCATTAAAATAGCCATAAATATGGAAATTTTGGTATTTAGTACAAAAGAGAACATGATGGAAAAATTCATTTTTTTTGGACAATTCTAATGATTGCAGTTACTGAAATAAATAAAAAAAAATGTTTGGTTGTTTGGCACAAATGTCAAATAAAAATTTCCCAAAAACTTTGGGAAATTTTTATTTGACATTTGTGCGCATGGTATAAAAGGTTAATGGCACTGAGGTTGTGTGTGGAATTGTATGTCGTCTTAGTTACTATGGCAACAACTGTTAATGTAAGATAGAAATTAGGAAATGGACTTGTGGTACAATATATTTGAAATGGAGATGAAGACTCCAGGCAGGACTTCAAATTATTCACTTGATTTGTAGGTGGAATGTTGAAAATGATTTTGGTGAAAACTGTTTGCATGAAATGAGGTAGAAGATATTCATATCAAAATAAAGAAAGAAGCAAAAATACTGGGTTGCAAGAGAATGTGTGGGCAAACTTGGTGATAACATTCAAAACTTGTTGGACTTCATACTTCATTGTGACTGCAACAGAAAAAGGGAAAAGCTTTTATCAAGTGGATAAAAATGAGTCACATGACCTCATGAACATTAACAACTAAACTGAAGTATTTCAGGATGTGGTCGTGTGTAAAGGAATGGGACTTTTTTAACACAGAAAATTCATTTTTGAGTAGACCACAAAAGATGAATGCTGATATAGTTGCAATTATGTACATCTTTGTTAGTCTGTTTCTTCTGAGTATTTGGAAATTCAGTTACTGTGTTGCTATCTGCAAAATGGGTATGATAAATTGGGTGAGTTGACAAATCCCTGCCACAGTTTGAATGTTTTCCTAAAATCCTAGATTGGCATATTATTTTTGAAAGTCAGTCTGAAATAAATATGGTTATTATTTTTGAAATGTTTATAATATGAATAATTATGATGTAATATCACTGAAAAATGAATAGTTTTGATGTATGATTATCATTAAATTATAAATTTCATGTTACATTTGTTGCCTTTGAAAGCATATTTTTGTTTAAAATATATTTTAGCATCTGGCAATATCCATGGCAAATAGCAGCATGAAAAATCCATTGGTCCTTCAGTTACCAACTTCTTGTACTTGAATTAACCCCATTACAATAAACCTCCCTCACCTACTTATAACTGTGTATGGGTTCCACCAGGGTCCAGGGGAGGCTGAGGGTTGATTTTAGAAGCAGATGGCAGTCTGTAGGGAGGTGCAAAAGAAATGTATTATTGACTAAATAGGGATGAACAAATTTTTTAGTCATTCATTGTGACATAGTGAGATGTTGTAAGTTAGGGAAACTTGAGAAACTTTCAGCAGTTGATCAGTCAAGGTGTACCATTTGGCTGAAGTGCTAATAAGTTCAAAGCATTTAAACCTGGGTAACCGGTTTTGTAATAGGTGCTAAAGGAATGTTTAAAGGGGCTTATTGAGTTGGTTCACAAAATTCATGAGTTTTGATTCCTTGCCGAAGGCAGGCAAGGAATCTGTGCGATGGTGATGTCGTGTGTGTATGTGTGTGTATGTGCGTACGTGACGCCTGCTTGTAAACACGATATCTCTAGAAGGGTAACTCCGAGGGATCTCGTATTTGGCATTTAGATTGCCCTTATTGAGTAGATGATCCCTATTGTTTTTGGTGGAGGTCAAAGGTCGTTTGGGGTCACCAGAGGTCA